>JAODUG010076192.1:0-13074 GCA_027564795.1 Aphredoderus sayanus
CAGTGCACATCATATGTGTGTGTAAGCTGTAGAATTAGGTTTAGCGCCTTCTATCTGCCACAAAGAGCTAGTGATTGTGGTCATTCTGACCCAGAGGACATCACGAGGGTTAAAGGTGTGGACAGATGTAACTCATCAAAACAAAACACCTCTCCCTTTAATGCCATTGGGTTCGTCCTCAGAAGCTCCACTAGACACACACTGCCAAGGCTGGGATACTGTTGTGTGGTGCCGTCCGTACCACTTTGTTAGTGTTCACATTACAGACCCAGAGCTGTGTAGAAACGCTGGATTTGATTTTAGTGGACACACAGAACGGATTCCTGATGAACCTAATGAATTGTTGACCAGACCTTTAAACCTGCACTTTTCATATTGGCCCTTGCTGATTTTTATAATTTTTTAATTATATTTATACCAGAGTACTAGATAAAGCTACAGCATAAACAAGCACACTTTGCTCGGGCCTCTGGTGGTCAAAGACCCCTGGACCTCTTAGATGGCAATTCATTTAACCTTAGAGAGACAAGCAGACAAATAGGGGAAGACAGATAAATGACAAGTAGACAGAGACAGAAAACATTGACTTGCTAGGAAAAAGGCTGAGTGAGCAATATGTGTGTGTGGTGGGGGGTGGGGGGTTAAGCATTTAGGAAATAGCAGAAACACACCCAAATGAAGGCAGCATTGACATTTATTCAGGACATACATGTACAATGTGTCACAAGGAAGCAAATTAGATAGCCTACATAAAGTGTGGGGATAGCAAGGGAAGGGACTTTCTCATAGGATCAAGTAAATTAAATCTCAAGGTAATTTGTTAATTCAATGAAAGAATTTCCAGGCAAAAATGAATCCCACTTGCCTATTCCCAAATGGTTTATTGAATCAATGTATTCTGTGTAGGTTATTGCATTTTCTCGGGGACAATCTTTGTAGATAAAATGTATCACTGACCCGAGTTTGCCCGAGTGTTTGAACTTTTGATTTACTGGTTCTTGGGAGTAACACTTATCACCCGGGTCAAATGTCCTTTGACTCAAATGTTTCACAAGTTAAATGGAGGGGGACTACTTAGAAGTCAGTACTACAACACACACACAAATCCAGACATGCAAGCTCAAGCTGTCAAATCGTTGTGTGAGTGCCCAGTGCACAGATAACAGATAACATTGTTGTCAAATATACCCGGTAATGAATTACTGTCTGATTGCAAATGACATAGATAGCCATAGCAGCTTATTAACATATCTCAATGGGCCTCAATAGGCCATGACTTAGTCGGTACTGAGTGTGACAGTTCTGGGCCTGTTCCAAGTATCCTGCTACATAAAGAGAGAGCCCTGAACCCTTGGGAACAGCAGCCAAGTGGGCTGAGTTAATCCAGCTGATCGGTGTCTTGGCAGTCAGGTTAGCATGGCGATAACAAAAAGGAGTTAAGATGGAATTTGATGGAAGATGGAAGTTTCAACATTAAACCTTGTGAGAGGACGTACAAGGTAACACTCAGTCTGCAGTGTGTGTGTGTGTGGGTATGTGGGCGAGGGGGGGGGGGGCTGCAGTGTACATACTGTATGTACTAGTACTAGTTCTTGGGTTGTCTTTAGCCTTGTGTACATTACATACATTATAGGATTATGGGGCCCCCTGATGGCCACACATACAAATGCACATTCCCTGCACAAAGCTGAACCACAATATGAACGCAGACTAAAAGAAAACTAAAAATCTCAGGGTAATGTTCTTCAGCATATAAAGGTGCTTTATGATCAGAGAATATGCTAAATCAAAGCATGAAATAGTTACTGTGTTGAAGTTATAGAGCATCCCCCCAGATAAATCTTGTATTTCTCTTTACATACAATAACTGACAATCACATCAAACAACTGACATCAATAGTATGTATTGGGACCTCTGGATAGGCTATGTACTATTTAATGTGCATTTTGAACTATAGACCCAGCAGTACCACTGCAGGTTATTATCACTTGCCCTATACATACACATACACACCTAGGCACAGGTATGAGTAATGGGTGGGAAATAGGCGTGGCATGTGCTGACATATTAGCCTATGAGAAGAGACCCATGTGCTTGCCAGAGCCTAAATATGTTCAGATCAGAGAGGATACTTCCAGACATGGCCCAGGTAAAGGTGGATGCAGTGAAGATCCCCCATGAATGCTCAGAGTTGTACTCCGATGCAGGCACTGTTAGCTCCAGTGCAGGTGAGTCGCAATCAAATGTATGAAGCTTATATGGATTATTAAATAGTGTCGTAGTTATTAAGTATGTTAGTAGTATAGTAGTAGTTGTAATGTATGTAAAACATTAGTTGTCAAGAATATCAGGTGTGTATATTTAGATAATCCACTGATCTGTGAAAAACATATGAAGTATATACATATAATACATATATATATAGTAAATAGGGCTTGTGGTGATTTTTTTTAAATGTCTTTAAATGTACAGTATCAACTGATCTGCTATTAACTTAGACATTACTGTATAAAATATAGTCTCCTGTAATTTCTCTAACAGCCAATGTAAGATTTATTAGTAACAGTATAGTATAATTGTTTTAAAAAGTGTATACACCAATTTGACAAATTAGTCACTTTGTTTGCTTTTGTCATGATAATCTTAGTGGAATCCCCTACTCTGGGTTTCTCATGAGATAGTCTTGGGCAGTTAAAACCCTTTGCCTCTCAGGTTGCAAATGGCAGTGGGAACCAGAAAATCAGTGTAATCCCTCTTTTCTGAGACGGCCATCAGTGAAATTTGCTCTTACAAATTTAGGCCACTGTTTGTACGATGCCAGTCTGGAAAATACAAGGTGACCCACGAAACAGAAGCTGGAACACCTTACTCTCACCTTGCACTTGAATAGAAATGATGCTGTGTGGAGGTCCCATTCAAAGTCCTAACCCCCTTTTCCTGGAAATAGATATCGGAGAGTCACTCAGGAAAGAAGCATTATGTGAGACCTCCTTGGCCGGTGGTCTCACCAGGCGAGGCAGGGCCTACCCCTCCCCCGCACGCAGACGCCATCGCACCACCTTCAGCCACAAGCAGCTGGAGCAGTTGGAGGTGGCCTTTGGACAAAACCACTACCCAGACATCTATTACCGTGAGGAGCTGGCACGTCTCACCAAGCTCAATGAGGCACGCATACAGGTGGCAAAGACTTACTGAAAACAAAGCCTGACTCCGAACTATCACATACTGTACATTATAGGGTGGTATTAGTGGCAAAGGGCACACAATGGGCAACTATTGGTTAAATAATGTCTTGCATGCATACTTAATGAATGACTTTCCATTTTTAGGTGAACTAAGAGTGTTTTTCCATGTAGCTGAAGTTCACTAGCCAGTATGTATTATTTGTAAAACTGCTGCAGTATACTTAATACCAATTAGCTAGTCATATTTAACCATACCGTTGAAAGAGCTGCATTGTATTAAAATGAAGAGTAATGCAGTCCTATATTTTCTGATGCCTGAACAGGTATGGTTTCAAAACAGACGAGCCAAACAGCGCAAGCAGGAGCGTGCGACCCATAAAATGCTGCCCATGGGTATGATGCCAGGGCATGGAGGGCTGTTGGGTGGCATGTGTGTCCAATCCACCGGTATGACCCGCCAATACTACCCCCAGTCTCTGGCACACATTCCCCGCTTCTCCACCATGCTACCCTCTGGCGGGTATACCCACCATCCGGGCACAGTCAGCCAGTGCCCCTGCCCCAACATCCAGACGCAGCCTCAACCACCCCCACGGCAACACGAGGAATGGTACAACCCACTGAGAAACATCGGGGCTCCACCCACCAATCTTACCACACCTGTGTTCTCCTTGGCTTCCATGACTTCCCTAGACCCTGGTACTCACTGGAATTAGAGGCAAAAACAAGGGTTTGTATGCCATGTCTACACTAATACAGATGCATTTGAAAATGGTTTTGCTTAAAAGATTATGTTACCTTATGGGGTGATGTGTACAAATTGTTATCTTGAATTTGTTGCCAGACCACAAAACACATGCCCATTAATGTATCAGCGTGGTGGGCATTGCATTATATTTACATAAGCTACAGTTGTTTCATGAAAATGAGATTACTTTACTCACTCCTAGCATTTTACTGTCACCATGGAGTTTCTAAACAGACGAACCAAGTCACGCAAGCAGGAACAGACGCCCCATAAGGTGATGCCAGGGCTGTGGGTGACGTGTGGGTCCAGACAATATACCTCCCGTCTGTGGCACATATTCACACTTCTCCACTATGCTACAAATGACATCTGAAAATAATATTGTATCAAATATGTTAATGCTACATTCTCCATTAAGAATTCCAGGCTTCAGTAATTAACATACAAAATATTGTTTTTGGGTTGTTTTTTAGCACAAACTAAATGTAATAACTAGGTATATTATAGGTTATAGGTATTGGTTCTAATACAAACATTATCTACACTGTATTGACCTTTAGACCACATGGTACTAGTATTAATAGCAACATTTACATTGTGTGTGTGTGTCTGTATACTGTGTGTAATATTCTAACACTATAAAAGATACACGTTTGGAGGACATTTTACAATTATTTTACTTGAATTGTCTACAGTTGTACGTTTCTAAAATCTTTCTACCTTTTTGTAAATAAAGGTTTTTCAGTTATTGGTCAACATTGCTTTTTACCAGTTTAAAGTAAACCACAACCAAAGTAGTCACAGTATTTAATACACACATTCTAGACAACACAGTTGTATCTTTGCAGATACTAAGTCATTTAAACATTTGCATTCAAATAACTTCAATTAAACAAACAAATCAACAACAAAAATATAGAATTTCTCTGTAAGAAATAAACTAGAGAAGAAGAAATGACATATGGTTATAGCAGGTAGAAGGCACATGAAAACCTAACATGTTTGTGAAATTATTTTAGAACAAATCATTCCTGACTAGACTGCATTTGTGAAATCAACAATGAGTAAGCTGTAACATATTTATCCAGTGAACAGTTATTAAAAATGCACAAATGGTTCTGCTATAATGTACATTCGTTCTGACAGGATATTTATCTCAAGTATGTATTGGCTAGCGATTTGCAAGAATGACATGAACAATTATTTGGGTTGTAATGAATACAAAAAGAACAAGTTGCTCAATTACTTTAATTATCAACCGTATTATTTCTTAAATCCAAGAAAGGCCACATGCTTGAACAGCATCTCATTCTCCATTTTATTTCTGAAGCAGACATCATATATGTGATTACAGTGAATTTACTTCAATATAAATTCAACAATCCACCAAGCCATTACAGACTGTAGCAACCTGGTTAAATCATGGACTCGTAATCTGAACCGATCATCTAAAGGTGAGAAAGCAGAGGTTAAATTGTGGTTTCCCATAGTTTGGCTATAGTGTTGGTGAGTTTAAATCCTGTGCATGGCACCCTGTCTCTCCTGTTTATAGATTCCTTGTCATGGTCAACAAACATGGACAGTCTTGGTCCTCTATTCCAGTGACTTGGCAAACTCAGCATAGTCTATGTAACCATCGTTGTTTTTGTCGTCGTCCTTTAGAACGTCATCAATCAGACTTATGAGGTCCTCCTCCTTCATTGACTGGCTATTCTCACCTCTCTCCTGGAAAATATAAAGATATAAAAATAGTAACATTTATTCTACACACCACACACACACACACAACAGCAATTCAGTAAATGCATTGATAGTTATAGTTCTGCCTTGTACCTTGTCCTATACCTTGTCATTTAATAATTGTCTGGTTTTCTGGTGGACAGATGTACTGTAATACAATGAACAATTAGATGATTTATCAGTTGCTTTTATCCAAAGCTATTTACAATGTAATGCTGTAATGATTCAGCAAACACCCCATTACTGCTATGAATGTATCTATTTAAACAAGCCATATGTGCCACATTCATAGGAAAATAATATCAAGTGCTGCAAAGGCAGTGACCCCTTTGTATCCTCAGAGAGGATTGGCAGAGCTAAATAGAATGGAGTATTAGCGCCCCCATTTGCCCATGTGCTGTTAATACACTGACATAATTTGAGAGTTTGTTTGATTGGTTTTACTTACTTAACTGTCATTTTAGAACAACTAGTGTTGTATTTAAAGGATATTAACTGTCTAACTATTCTTGGACACCCACCTCTCTGTGTACGTGGGTGATAGCCGTGGCCAGCTCCAGTCCATCCAGTAGGTTGTTGCCATCGTAATCGTGCATTTTGAAATAGTGCAGCTGAAGCTCCTGGGGTGACATTTCTTTCTCTGGATTCTCTATCACTCCTTCTAAATGCTCCATGATGTGGCTTGAGACAGGGAGAGGGGGCTTGTTCAGTTCACCATTTGACATCAAAACATCACACAACTACATGCAATATGCAGGCATAAAAAAATTATTGATAATTATTGATACTTTTTAACTCTTTTTAAACTATTTTCTCAGTTTGTAAACCACTCCCCGTTCTGTTCATTTCACAGACAAAATATAATTTCCATTTTTAAGCCTATCCAAAATGTGTTTTTTAGTGTGTGAAATGTGTGTTTACAGATCAACTTCATCAGAAGTGCACAGGAAGAGTTTACTGCTTATGGTCTATGCTTTGTTAATAGAAGAGCAGACCAAGCAGCTGTTGACAGTGGTCAAAGTCTGGTCAAACAAACTGGCAAGCATCACGCACTACCACAGACTATTGCACTATATTATAGACTATTACAGTACCACCAAACAGCACCTACAGAGAGAGCACACTCACTCTTTGTCCTGAACCATGTTCCTGTCCAGGCGCCCGTGGCCCTGACCTGGATTGTGATGGGCATCCTGTGAAACTTGTTGATGGGATAGAACACCCAGGAGACCACAGGACAGGAGGATAAGCACAGCACTCCACTGTATATGATAACTGCCCTTGAGACCACTGGATATTTTCATCATTCTGTATGAGACAGTCAAACATATGTTATGAAAGCACATATTATGCATAAAGTGTCTTTCACAACTAAATTAACACCTATGCACTGACTCTAGTGGAAGCGTTAACCAAACCAACAACTTACATAATTGACAAAGTTAACAATCAATGCAATAGCCCATAGTTGATATACAACGACAAAAGCACACACATAACAGTACTTGCTTTCTATGGGATGCGTATGGCTGCCAATATTTACCACATATGCCATCACATCACGTTATTCTTGTTCAAACTGATTTCACCCTCTAACTGATCCAAATTAGTGTATTACCATATATTACACAATACATTACATGAAATAAACATCATCTCACCCTTCTTCTCAGAACAGTTGTATGTCTGTTGCGTGAATGAGTCACACTTATTTGGACTCATCAGCTCGCCGTAGTAACCTTTCAACTATTGGACACGACAGCGTGTTCTAATTGGACAGTGTTGGTTTTGCGTCATTGGGAGGCGTGAATCAACGGCTCTGTCAGCGAGGATAGAGCTAGACAGACAGTAGTATTACAGGGATCTTCGGCTTGAAAGCTGCGTTCGCATGCAATTTGGACGTTTTGGGAGTTTATGATTTATTTAAGTTCGAATATAAAAGAAATAGCCACAAGAAAATGTCAAGTTTCCAGAAAGAAAATGATGCCGCTAACTCTATTTTCAGACGGCTTGAGGTTTTGTCCATTTTATTTAATAAAATAGACAATATTAGAATCCCAGACTCCAAGTAGCGATTATCCCTACTGTAGTAAAAGTATTTCCCCTGTGACTACCCCTAGGTGGCGCTGACTTCCTCGCTGTACTTGTGTACATCATGACAATAAGGTAGCCGTAATAGAAATATACGAATATGTCATAATAATTGGTTGACTGATTATTTCTTTGATGCCTTTTTTACAGTTGTCAAAAAAAAAAAAAAACTAGACTATTTTTTACTAGGATATATGTCCTGAAATAGCCTAGACTGAATGCGATGGCTGACATAAGTGTATGTTTTATGGGCACGTGTCGCCCGCTAATCTGTTGATCATGTGTCTCGCGTTATTTCAGAACTTTCAAATAAATAAATTAAATAAATTTAAAAAAAACATTAGGCTGTCCCTGTGTCTTTACAATCCACATACATTGCAGTTAATTGATCGCTTATATTAAAGGAGAGGATTAAGGTCGTATAAACTCTATTGTAGGTACAGCAAAATAAAAACCTTTAGTCCAAACGGTCCAAACACCTAAAATGCAATTATTCCGTTCAATATGACATCGACTGTAAACCTGCAAAATTAAATCTTTTTAAGGGCCATCTGATTTACCCAGGTTATATTAAGATAGGCCTTACATAAAAAAAAAAGCCTGTGTGAAATTAGCAATGTTAAAGTTTAGACAGTTAAAGTTTATGGTTACCCTACGTGTTATACAAACTGTGTTCCTCGTGTAAGATTAATTTGTGTACGGGATTGAGTGTTTGCGCGCGCGAGGGTGTGTGTGTGTGTGTGCGTGTGTGTGTGTGTGTGTGTGACTGATGTACCTTTGAGGAGCGGTGTGAATGGGCTGGCCCCTGCAGATTACACATTTACAGTATGTATCCACGTACTTTGTGTTGTAGTCGGCAGTTTCTCCCATTGTGTCTGGGGAGTACAGCCACCACCGAGACAGAGCGAGCATGGCTTCCAGGGTGTCCTTCTCCCAGTATCGACTGGAAGCAGAGATTGACCGTTACAGAGCCGAGTGTCAGTGGGACAAGATACCTGCTATGATAGAGCAACTCATGACTGCAAGAATTCACGAAGATGGTGAGTGGTATGCGTTTCAGAGATTCCTGTAGATGATAGATTGCTGTTTTTATGATTTGTTATCCTATTAACAGTTTTGGTTCCGCAGAGTTAAACTTTGCACCCTCAAGGTGCAGGTTTCCTGCCTATAACTGGCTATTTCAATGTCTCATGTTTAATTTGTGTGATTAAGAATATAGACTTACATGGTAACAGGCAGTTCAAACTATTTGCTATATGTATTTGTTCCTTTGCCATAGAACTGAGCCGTTTACTCAAATATTAACCTACATGAAATAAGTCTTGGTCAGCTGGTAATATACTTCAGTGACTCCACCTAATTACCAAGTAAACAAAGTGGAGAAGTGATAGTACTGAACCAAGCTTCATGTCCCTGCTATGCTAGTATGTCAATATCAAGCTCATGGTCACAGGCAGGATTTGAACACCTGTTGCCAGCATGCCTTTGTTTCTCCTTGGCTGAAGGTGCAGTGAAGTGTAAAATAAAATCTTTGCTGTGTGTGGTGATGGTGTAGTTTGCATTGGGGCTCATCACTGCTTTTGTGTGGAGGAGCATTCACCTTTTTACAAGATTTTCTGACCCACTCCTAAGAAGTTCCCTCTCAAAGTCAAGCTACAGTATGTAGTTTAGCCTTACATGGTTTTCAACTTTATAACTAAGTTATAACTTTGTAATGTTTATAACTTTTGTTTGAACTTTTAATTTATGCAATATTGTACAGCTCTCTAAACACACAACAATATCTATTCAGAAGTCAAGTTGAAACTAGCTACAGTGAATTACTACTGTTTATCACCTTCCCTTTTCTGGGTAATCTGGCTTTGGATATTAAACAAACATGCCATGTAAACCTTGGCATAAACACTTATAACAGACATTTATGTCAGCAGAATATGCATAAATGTTAAAACATTTAATGTTCGTCCAAAGTGAGTATTCACAGCTGCTCACAATAACTGCTTACTGCTAACGTCTTCTAATATAAATGGATTGCATTCCATACTGAAGCTGCCTAAATATGGAGTGCTTGTTTCCTATGAACACTGTCGTATGATAACAGTGTTTAAGCTATTTCAAGAAGAAGGAAATGGAAACTGTCTAAAGGAGTCATAGTGAATTTTACAGGAATGATGGTGCAGCATTAGGTTAGTAGTGAACAGTACAAGGTTAGTTTTGGCTAGCTTTCTTTAGCTACAGAAACAAGTGACCTGTGACCTTTAACTCCCCATCCCAGATGATTATGGAACACTGCTATTGGCTGAGGCACTGCTGGAGGAGAGCCTGCAGGAAAATATAGACCTTTTACAGAGCTCCACGCCCCTGATGGACAAGAGCCAGCCAAAACTAAGCCAGGCCAAAGGACACCTCAACACCATACTTAGCCGGGGCCATCTATCAGTCAGTTAGAAGATTTTATCCATTTCCTTTATCTTTAACTAAAAGATGCAGTCTCTGCCCAGTTTTCTTATTTGCTTACTATATTTGATAGCCATGCCATGTATCTACAGGGTTGTCAATATGACTACTACAGTGCTACTACTACTACTACAAATAATAATAATGCTATTAACATGGAGAAGTCCTGAAAATAAAGGATTATTCTACTGCTTTAATGCACAGAAAGTGCGTGCAGTGATTTGATAAACGATAATAAGGTCATGATCCTACCGTACTATTCTCCACTATGTCCAGGTGCTCATGACAGCAGATGATTTATGACTGGTGTCTTCCTCTAGCCCAGGTACATGAACGAGGCACTGCTTCTAATGGCCAAGGTCCACTATGTGCAGGGCCGTTACCGGGACGCCCAGGGCATGTGTGCCAGGGCGGGCATCGAAGAACTGACACAGGACGAGCAACCAGTCTATCACCTACGCCTGCTGGCCGAGGCGTTTGTTATCAAAGGTACCTAAAGCTTTGGAAAAGAAACAAATGTTTAATCATATTTAAAGGTATATTCCCTGATTTGTCATCAGAGTTGCCCTTGAAAGCAGCTTTAAAATAGGTTGTTACAAACATGGCAGGGCATGTAACCCTTCATCCTGCAGCAGGTGTTCTCATGGTAATGCAATGGTGGACAACTCTGTAATTTGAGTTGTAATGTTTTCTTACCAAAATATATGCTTCCCACATGAAGGCAGCACTCAGGACATCACTGTACCAATACGATTTAGTACTGTTTAAAAGGCCTATAGGATGGCAGTGACTGAACAAGTTGGAAACGGCTTGGGTTATGGTTGAATGCAGTCAAGGAAGAATGTAATGTAAGCATGTGATTGAGGTTGTTTTCCCCAATAACCTTCTGTTGGTGTGCAGTCTGGACTATGGAGAGTCTTAACTCCATATCTGTCTTAACTAATACATTTGAAAATTGGATTTGGGATTTTGATATTCTTGTGACAACATTGGCTTTTTTTTGTGTTTCTGTCTCTTTTGAACTTATGACCTGCCTCTGGACAGTTTTGAGAGAAAGAAGTTGTTAAATGGGAGTGGGATGTGGAATTGAATCAGACTAATGTAATAAGGCTGACATCTCTGGGTGTAGTTTCACTGGAACATGTGTACAGTATGTTGTACAGTGTCCTGTATGCTGCTAAGCCCTCTCCATTTAAGCTTTAGAGATTGGTTAGAAAGAAGTAAGAAGCTTGACAGTGGAATACATGCTCTAACTAAACTCACATCAGCCATAGTCCATATAAAAATTAGTTTGAGGGCACATTTCTACCATGTTATTATATCAATTGTTACCGTAGCTTTACATTTCACAGTAAATTGTTATGTCTAAAATATATTATATTGTATAAAAATGGATAATCATGATGATGATGATAACAATGAGTCTTATTATACACATATATTTCAAACTTTATTTATTTATTGTAAATTGTAATATTTGCTGTCTGTATAAGTTATAAAATTCACTACATTATATTTTTCTAGTAGCTGGTTATACTATAATTCCAAAATACTTACAGTACTTTCAGAGAAATCCCATGAGGGAATCGCTGTTTTACTTTACTTGACATTGCATAGCTTCCTATTTGTACTGTATTGTTGTAGGAATATGTTCAGATGTAGATATTTGGATGATGATGTCCTTTCTTTTGGCTGTTTATTTGATTTGGCCTGGTGTCTGGGCTCCCGCGAGGCTGCAGCTCTTTCCATTTATCTCTACCAATAAGTTGGCTAAATGACATTAGGTCAGCCATCTGGACCTATGTTTCCTCTGTTAGAGCAGCAGTAATGGTTCTAGTTTCTCAACATGACTACACATCTGAATCTGAACAATAGAATAAGAGCATGCCTACATAGCTTTAGTAAGTGGGTAAGATTAAAATTAGGTCATTTAGCTTTAGCTGTAAGCATCTTGCTCAAGGATGCTTACAGGTAGGCTAAGTCCGAGGCTTGAACCTGTGACCTTCCAACTAGGAATAAAACACCCATATCACTGAACTATCCTGCCTCCAGATCAGGAATAATTACAGTTTTATTATTATTGAAACTAGCTCTTTTAGGTGGGGTACATAACAGAGTATACATGCGTAATAGTAGAATTCATGTTTTGCCTCTAATCACTAATGCATCCATAAAAGGTAGAATCAGCTATCCTTGAGAAAGATGGTTGATATTTGAACTGGCTCAAAAATAAAAACACCTCTCCCTTCAATGCCATAGGCTGCTCCCGCAGAAGCTCCGCCCATCAAACTGAACACACTGTCACTGTCAGTCAGCTGTCTGTTAGCCTTGTCATAGTGTTTCCCTTGTGTTCCAGCTCTCTTTTTACTGTCAGTCCCTGTCCTGTGTTTCATGCAATGTCTTCTTAGTGCTGCCTCTGTCTTACTTAATAATGGCTTAAGAGTTTCACCTGCCCCTTTATTGTTGTTATCCAACAGTCTCTCTGTCTTGTGTACCTGTGTATATACTGTACTGTAAGCCCTTTGTGTTCCCCCCAGTCCATGGTTGCTGATTGTTTCCTGTAAATTATGTTTATTCCCTGCAGTTTTCTCTGTTTGTTTATATTAAAACCCATTGTTATTAATGTTTGTCTGCGTGTTGAGGGCTTGGGTCCTCACAACTCCTCCAACATTATACATGCTTTGCCATGGCTGAGATACTGTACCTTACTTTAAATGTAAATTTGCTCTTTCTTGTTGCCTATCAACACCTATTGCATCCTAACCGTCCTGGAAGGGTGGATTCCTCTCTCTGTGGTCCCTTCCCAAGGTTTCTTCCCTTTTTTACCCATGAGGTTTTTCATGGTAGTTTTT
>JAODUG010076203.1:0-13074 GCA_027564795.1 Aphredoderus sayanus
TCTCTCTCTCTCTCTCTCTCTCTCTCTCTCTCTCTCTCTCTCTCTCTCTCTCTCTCTCTCTCTCTCTCTCTGGGATGTGAGTCATTCTTTTGCCAACTGTCTCCACAACATTGCACCACACACACAGTGTGTGTGTGCAAACTAAAAGACATATCTGATTAAACATGGAGGGAATTTGGAGATGTGCCTGCTGCCCACTTGTTCAATTAGCTGATATTAGACAAATGCTAACTTACGATATGCATGCTAATCTGATATCTTGATATCCTGCTAAATGGTTCTACTAGAAGCCAAAGGAAGCTACTGTTTTCAGTGTGCTATTGGAGTCATGCTATTCACTGAACGTGACTTGTGCATTCGAGGCAGTACTGATTAGTTATCTGCATTCGGCCACTCTGGTGAAAATGTACAGGTATTTACAGTGTATGCCTTTTTCTTTGTCCTTTTAATTCAGATATATATATTATATATGTATTATATATACTGTATAAAACTATATATTACGCATTTAATTTCAAAGTCCTGTATCACATTACAGTTAAGTGCCTCTGGGACCCAAAAATTCCACTCAGCCCATTTAGAAAACAACTGTGCGATTGTGGCCTGTGTGTATGTAACTCTTTTGAAAGATATATAAATTTGGGGTTATGGAGGCTAGCTATGTCACTTAAAATTTGACTGAGTAATTAAGAGTTTTAAGAATTACTTAACGTGATTGTAACATGGCATGTGACTTGTACATCGTATAATGAAAACAAAAGAACATAAATAAGTAAAAAGCATAACGCATAAAATATAAAAGAAGATGGTTATAAAAATGTATAATCTCACACTATCGAGTAGTGTAGAGGGAACTGTCTTAAATACTGTATATTGTATATATTTATATATACTGTTTGGTAAATCACCTAGAATAAGAACTAAGAACATTAGGTACTGTTTGTAGACGGTATAATTCTGATTAGGTTACAGGTGTGTGATACATACTGTACACTACATGACATGACAAGTGTTCTCTAGTGTATACATGTTTGTGTGTTTGTGTGAGCCCTGCAGTAATAACAGAGTATCCCATGCTGAGTTAATGTCAGGATAGCAGTGAGGCCTATTGTAGTTATCATGTAGACTCCAGAGGCACACTCAGCAGCCTCATACTAAACTCAGCGCTATCAATGCAAAACACAATATTTGTCTTACAGTATGTGGTGTATCCTATTGTATAAGAAAGTTACTTGTATAGCCAGCCGTCTTACAATTACGTAATTTAGCAGAAGGTTACAATATATCCAAATCAATGGTTGGTGAAGGTTGGTGTCTGTTATCAAACTGGGCTTCACTCAAGTATCAATAAACACAAATAAATCCACAAATATAAACCGTGAATTACAACCCTTTATATTTTCTCTGCTGCTTCAAGTGTTACAGTAGGTATATACTGTATGTCAACATGTTCCTCTCTTCTTAGAAAGGAGGTACACAGTTATCCCACCTACCCACCCGCCTGCCAGCTTCCTTGCCTGCAATTAGCAGCATTCAGCTTCTTCCTTCCTTTAATGGCGTCTGAATGCTGTTATTACTAAAGTCAATTTGCATAAGCTGCTTCTCTATTCATAAGGCTTAGTCCCTTTCCTGCTTTCGAGACAGTTTTGGTCTGCACTCCATTTTGAATTTTGAATTGTATTCATATTTTTCCTGGCCAAATGAAAGTAGAGGGACCATCTACTGTAACAAACACTTACAGTCCTTCTCTGTAACAAGGTGACAACTGGTCTTAAATAAATTAAGCAGTTACAGAGATACGCGTTTTAGCACTGCTTATTCGATAGATTTTCCCTGTCATTTCTGAGGTTTTTATCTCCTCTTCATCAGAAAATGAATTAAGATTTCTGCCTATACACATTTCCTGCAAGAAACATAGCAGATAGCAAGAATAACAAATAACTGCTGTTTCATCTGGTACCCAAGTACTAAGAATGTCTTAATTATTATAATAATTAATAATTTATATATATATATATATATATATAATGGTTAATTAATAATTTTAAAGTATTTTAAAATTATCCTAAGTTATCAAGTGTAATGAGAGCGATACATTTGTACTAAATCCTATTAATAAGATGAATGCACTACCTTTATAATATAATGAAAATGATTGTCAGTTCACATTGAACTTCATACTGTATTCAGCAACTGAAAACCTACACTCACTGTACAGTCGGTGTGGGAGAGCAGATGGCCTCCCTATCTAATTCAGACTAACTGAAGATGCATTAGCAGCCTCATACACCTACAGTGTAAGTCTGTACTGCCAGTTTGCTCTTCCTCTCAGAATAATCCCTCACATGTGGGACTACAACATGGCAGGAAACAAGATTTATGCTCAATTTACAGAAGCACCTTTCTATCTTTATTGAACACATGAATGGCAGACAAATTAGTAAGTGTGACAACGCAGAGAGGGAGATAGAACAAAGAGGGAGAAGGTTATTATCTCTGATGGTCAAATAGAGAGCAATATGGCTGAGCAGTGTGTTTATCTGTGTCTAAGTAGAAGTTATTGGGATGCAGAGAATGGTTTGTAATAAATTAATCAGGGAGCTTTAGAGTTCTTTTCTTGTGTTATGGCAGAATGCATTGTTATTATTATTGTAGGCATTTGTGTGGTGATTTCCTATATATGTACTATATGTATTCATACATAGTTACGTATTTTATGCAAACATTTATAATATAGCCTACTGGTAATACTGCATATTTAAGTAATATACTGCTGTTATATGTTCTAGCTCTGTATTCTAATTTTTATTTAAAAAATCTGTATTAAGATGACTACAGATTGGAGGGAAAATATTAGCAAGTTACACACATTAGTCACCATAGAGATTTGGTCTAATGAGAGACTAGGCATGTGTATCACTGGAGATCTGTCAGTCACACCAAACAATGGAGCCTACTCAGAAAATAGTTTACAGCTTCACAATTCCACACAGTAACCCAGTAACCAAGACTATAATTATAAGATAAGGAAGCAATTCAGCTTCGCAGCCATGGTGAAAATATTTGTACACACATTTGTTACAATGTGGGTTGTATCTATATTTTATATTAATTCCATTTTTATATAATTTATATTAAACACTCCATCACTATAACAATACTGCCAGTAGAGACAGTGATCATGCAGTCATGTCAGAAATACATTTTTGCAAACTAGAAATTGCTTTCTGTTTCTGGTTGTCGCTATAACAGTTTGAAGACCACTGCTGGGGTCATAATGTATTTTCTAGTGGCACCTTGAGTATCTTGATTGCATGTTCTGCTCTGCAGTGGAGATGAATAAGAGCTTCTGAATATTCATGTGCCTCCTATTCTATTTGAAACACCACATTGTCAAGGGCATCTCTCTCTCTCTCTCTCTCTCTCTCTCTCTCTCTCTCTCTCGTTCTCTCACTCAATTTATACCACTTTTTGCTGTGTGCTAAAAGTGAATGGGAATTGAGTGATCAGAAACAACATCCTAGCATGGAATCTGTATAGCACTGTTAACAACATGTGTATGTTACAGTATATTCAGTAGTGTACTGCAGATGACAGCAAATACTGTAGGTACTGTAAGTGTATTTAAGGCAAAAATCCTTAAATACAAGAGAAACATTTTGTAAAATAAACAAGACTGACTTGGAACTGTGTTGTCTGTCAGTGTAGACGGGACAGGGATCTTAACTCAAACTGGGGCATAATGAATAAGTAAAATCTGCCTGGATGGGCTTTTAATGGCTCCTCAGCTCGATTGGGGCCCTCTTCCTAGCCTCCAGAGCAGCCTTCTGGCACCATGTAGCGAGCAAACCATTAATGTTACTGTGCTAAACCAACTGGGTCACAGAGAGAGTGAGAAATGAGAGGGAAACAAACAAAGAAAAACAAACATGAGAAGTTGGGAAACTGTGAAAGTCACAGAAAAGTTGGTGAACAGTGTTTCATTTCTGCATTCATTTATTTGTTTAGCTAAAATACAGCATAAATTACTGTTCCGCTTCGGCAACTAACACATTGGTAAGAATATTTTAAATGAAAAAGTTAGATTTTATTCTATTTCACCAATGACTGGATCTCCTGAGATGTTGTGCCTAAGTGTATAAACTATTTATTAGGATATGCAGTGTTTTCCAGTTAGTTCTCAAGAGATTGTGCTTTTGAAATAATTTATTTATGTAGTTATGCAGATATTTTTTAATTAATTATTATCTTGGCCAGACTATATTGTATGTTCTGCATTTCCATCAAGTCAAAAACCTGCAAGTCAATTGATTATTATTTTTAAACTGCAGCAGTACCGGGCTCAGTGTGGAGAGCCAACATTTTAGTTCACTACTGCTGTAAAATAAAAGTTACAGTAAAAAGTGTGAAAAGAAAAGGAAGCCGAGGAAAATTGTGTGTGTGTGTGTGTTATCTGTTATGTGTTCTCTATTGATGTAATGCATGCAGGGATTTATGATAATGAGGCCAGTTGACATTACAGTGCTCTCTGGATGACAGGGAGATTAAAAGATTTCTCTTTCAGCCACCTGAACTATTTGGAGTTTTAGATTGAATAATTAGGACCTCTCATATTCCGCACATTTTTAAAGAAACTCAGCCCATCCATTCTCCAGGGGAAACATTGCATGTGATTAAACCTCTGCCTTCCCAATTAATTCAAGGGTTCATAAATATACAAATCTGCCATCAAACTGGAACTAGTTCAGCCAGGAGAGACATGCATAGAGCTCTGTTATACTGTACAGTATATCATACGTAACTCAGATGTTAACATACATCTCTCCTATAAACTATTGCTGTACGTCCATTCTCACTATAAGATACACCCCATGAATGTTGGTAGTGCCCATAGAACCATAACTCATTGAATAACAAGTGCCCACAAAGGTATGGGTGACTGCAAAATGACTGGTAGAGAATAGTGTGAGCCTATGAGCGCTGTAGGGGGAGGAGTAGAGGACTACAGACTCCTCAGTATTCAGGTGGGGGAGGGGCACTCTGAATTTACAAACCAAAACATCAATGTTTTTTAGTTTCAACCACAAGGTAATTGTACTGAGATTAAAGTATGTTTTCCAAGAGAGACGTGGCCAATAAAGCAGTATACAAAGCTGCACACAATTTACAACGTGCACGTACTGTAACTGCTTCACCCATGCACTAAACCTGGCATTGGGACCTTGTGGTGTGTGATATAATAAATATGAGTAAATATAAAAGTAAATATAATAACTATATTCCCTGCAACCACTAAATCTGATTTCACTGGCTTCCCTATACATTAAGATGGGCATTAATTCGGTTGAGCCGCATGAGTTGGTGTCTTACAGCCAATATACTGTATGACTTCCTAAAATGAGATGCATTCAATTTGCTAACAGAAATTTAATGATTCTCATATATTTTGTTGAATAACTATATTGCCCTTGAGGTTTTTGTGCTTCCCTGGCTGCCTCAATTGTGCCTCAGAACAATTTCATATATATTCATTGCTTGGCTTGAAACCTTGACTCACACCACACTAGAGATAATAACTGTGAATAATTTGTGGATTTTTAAATTACTAAATGGGTGGGTATACACAGTACAGTATATGTGTCTTTTAAAAGACTCTAATCCTTCAGTGATTGAGTAAACTCTGATTATTTAAACTGCTACACATCTGCAATCCATTTTGCAATCACACAAGTAAACTCTAAGATTATTTTATGCAAGCTGATTTAAGACTGTTTGCTCAATGTAATACAAGCATTGCCAAAGAAGTCTCAAAAAAGAGTAACTGACAATCTGTCTGACCTGGGTTGGGTCTTATACTGTAGCCATCGACATTTCAACATGCACCATGCCACTCTGGTACATTGGGGGTGACATGAAATCAGGTTTGTCCCATTGCGCTTTCCTTTTTGTCAATGTGAGAGATTTGATGAGGTGTCTGGATGTCTGCCACGTAGTGGACTCCTGGAACAGGAAAGGGTGAGGGGAGAATGTCACTTTGCTGTACAACAAACTCCGCCGTATGAAACAGTGTAGCATGTCTACCTCTGCAATGTCTTGTGCATTATTCATGCGCAGCGGTGAGGAACATTCCCCTCCCTCCTCTCTCTCCGTATCTCGGTCTAACTGTCCCTGTGTCTCATGGCCTCTGTTTTCATTGTTCTTCTGGGACAAATACAGTATGGCTTGCCTTGTGCTGCGATGAAAATAGAGCAGGCAGTTTCTAGACATGCTGTTGACACGCATGAACACGCATGCACACGCATGCACATACTGTAGATACGTGGAGCGCGTGTTTGCCTGTGTCTCACTTGATTATTCTCTTTATATTATGTCTGAGAGAGAATTCTTAATTTTAAGACTTTATTCAGACAAAATATCCAGATTACACATCTTCACAAAACCCCCCACCCCATAACATTTTAAAATTAAATTAAAATTAAAATTAAATAGAGAGAGAGACAGAGAGAGATACACTGGCTGCATTCATTTGATGGAGGAAATGTGACCAGGCCCAATCAGATTCATGTGTTTCTCTAACTCACTTATAAGAGAAGGAAAGCGATGACTCAGTAAAATTTCAATGTCTAAACCCAGAAAACTGTACAGGAGGCAACAGTCTCCACATGACATTATATAAAAGGTTAAGACATAGTATTATACGGTAATCTCGCATCTGAACTGAATAAACAGACATGAAGTAACAACAATTAACATAAAACGATTTGAGCATGAGGCAGTTTGCTAAGGCCGGTGTTAAAACTGAGGAAATTTTTTCCCCCTGTTAAAAATAATGGGGTGGGATGGTGGATAACCCAGCTAAGCACGCACACGCACACACACACACACACACACGCATTCTTTCACATATGTGAAGTAATTGGTTCTATCGTGAGTCAGTGCCTAATTGGTAGGTAGCTGTCAGTGGTGCATGTATTTCAAGGCTCTATGGAGCCTGCATCAGAGACAGAGCCCATACTGACTCAAACTACAGCACAACTGAAAGCAGCGTACACTGTTTATCTGTCCATTTGTTTTTCACCTCCCCACATTTCCTGCTCTGGTATTTTCCATTTGTCTTTGAATCACTGGCCAGCTACATTTAGAAATGAGCTTGGTAAATAAAAAGTAAACAACAAAGCCAAGGGCATTTTGTAAAGCCTAGAGTACATTTAATATTGAGGCCGTGCTAGCTGTGATTTCCATTCCCTTAAATTGGGGATTGTTACAGAGGACAGAGGAGCTCTGACCTGTGTTGTCAAGCTGATTTAATGTGGAAAATGTGGGGAAAAGGCCATAACTCGCTGATTTGGCAAGCACAGGAGCATTTCCTGAGTGGAATCTGTTTAAATGTAAAACAGTTGTGCTGTTGTGGCTGTGGTGTACTTTTTCAAAAACAAGTATTTTCTTCTGTTTCAAAGGAGCAACGCTTGATGCCATTTGCCCACATCTGATTAAATATGACATATACCAAAATAAGACGTGATTCATCCCAGAAGGTTCCCTAGTACAGTGTCAACCCTTTTGCTTTGCCTGTCTTTGCCTGGTTTCCACTTTCCAGATCCTCTGAATCGCAGATGGCACATTTTTATGAGAATTATTTAATAAGTGGGCATGGTTGCTGTTCCATGGGGAGTGGACACAGGCTGGTCTTTGCCGTTTGTTGAGCTGTGAACTCTGTAAACCCCAATAAACTGTGTAATAAGTCTGTGTATTCTATTTAATTGCAGTGCTATAGCCATTACAGGGTACATAATATATTACATTTGATTGCTTATGCTGTACTATATCTTACAGATGTAGTTTTTTAAATCACAACTTACTTATTTAGAATGGCTTTTAATGTTCAGTAGTTGGGTGACAGTTTCCCTCTTTTTCTCTTGTTTTTATGGAACCTTATCTGATTTATTGTTTTCTATTCGTCATGTCTTCTATTGTTTTTATTGGTTGTGTTGTTCATTTTTGGTTGATGTACTGTAAAGCACTTTGGATACCTGTGGGTTGCTGTAAAGTGCTATATAAATAAGTGTTGATTGATTGATTGATATCTTACACTGTGAATATTGCTGCCTGTGATGCTAAGGCAACCACATTCCCCCATGCACATGTAATCACAAGTTGTTATCCTTGAACAAGATGGCTGACCTCTAAAAGCCTGCTTTTCTGGTTTTATTTGCCCTTCCAGTGATGGGTGGGCTGACCGCGATGAGGTGGTGGAGGGCTATGAGCAGCAGGCCGAGGGGGGCATCACCATGAAGCTCCAGTCGGAGGAGGTCCGGTCCTTCGACGACTACTTCCTGAAGCTGCGCCTAGACACCAACATCAGGAACCCCTGGTTCTCAGAGTTCTGGCAGTATCGCTTCCAGTGTCACATTCCTGGCCACCCCCAGGAGAACAAGAACTACAAGAAAGTGTGTTCTGGTGAGGACGGTTATGTACAACGTAATGTTTTTTTATCTTTATGGGGAGATGTTGAAATTATCATATATTTATTCTAATCTATGAATTGTATTTGAATAAAAACTATGCGTTTTAATGTTATGTAATATTGTTACCTTATTTGAGATATTACAATCTCATGAATGAAGCAAAAATATGATAAAAAAACCTAGAAATATACTTTAAATACACAAATAGCAACAAAAGAAATGCACATTAATTGATGCAGATTTTATAGAATATTGTTTATTGTAGTTATTTGAAAGCATTAACATACACATCTCATGGCTGATAATAAAAAAACATATTTTTTCTCCTTTTCTTCCTTCCCAAATGTTTCTTTCTGCTTCCCCCTAAAGGTGACCACGGTAAATTGAGTTCACTCATCATTGCTTTTTAATCATAATTTAAAATATTATATAGGCTACCACAAAACATGTAAATATCCTGGTGTACAGTATACTCTTGTAATGTAATGAGAAACACATTACTTTAAATATACAGCCTCCAAAGTTGTAAGATAATGAAAATCTATGAAACTTATTGTTATTATTATTATTATGTTCCATTGATTTTATGTATTTCTTATTCCAAAGATCTTCGTGGTGGTAAGTGTTTATAGTTGTGATTTTCATCTTGCACTGTGCACCCTACCCCTATGAGACAATGAGTTTGACTACTGCTTTGCTGGCCACATTGAGTTTACTCAACCACTAGTTGAGTAATGTGTCTAAAAGGGAAATGGCTCAGGCCCTAGCCTGCAGTTGTATTGCATCAGTCAAACTGTTGAGAACACAAAGGAATGACTCAGTGGCACATATTGTTCACATGGACCCCAGTCACCCACAAAAACACTGCAGTCCAAGGCATTCACCCACCCCCTTCCATCCTCCCCACCCCTATCCTGTCTGTGTGTGTACCTCAGATGCACTCTCTGAGAAAGCAAACAAAATCTGAAAGTCAATATTAAGAGGAAGATGCGTCTGCGAAAAATTTTGAAAAAATGTCTTCCACTGTGACTACTTTTAGATACCCATTTAATAACGAGATGCTATAAAAACAACTCGCTGTCCAAAGGTTTAATGTGTTTCCTATTGAGCCTGTGGATGCATAACTGCGAGTTATTCCAAGAATGCTGCCTAAATTCTGCTACAAAAGATTTCACATCTGATTCCAATCATGGAGCTTGGAAAACACCAAGCTTTATTAGTCCATCTGCAATGTCAAAACAGGCCAAACCAAACCAGAGCCCTACCTTTTAACAATATTCCCAATGTTATCCTACCCTTTTCATTTAAAACCCTTTGCCTTCAACAGGGAACGAGAGTCTCCATGAGAACTACGTCCAGGACAGCAAGATGGGCTTCGTCATCAATGCCATCTACGCCATGGCTCACGGCCTCCACGACATGCACACTGAGCTGTGCCCAGGTCAGCCCGGCCTGTGCACTGCCATGGACCCCATAGATGGCAGCAAGCTGCTGGACTACCTGCTCAGGACCTCCTTCAGAGGGGTCTCCGGGGAGGAGGTGTACTTTGACGAAAACGGAGACACACCTGGCAGGTGAGAGGATTGTAAGGCTCTTCGCACACTGACAGGTTACATGCACACACACACTCACACACACACATACACACAGAGTTATCTTAAGGGCTGTAATTAGTTGGGACCCAAATGCAGTCGTTATGATTTTATTCATATCAGGAAAGCAGCACCTGGTCAGGTGATAATAATCACATTATGCAGGTTTATGTGCTACGCCATTAGCCCATAGAGCACCTGATGGGAAGGTCTCACTTCTAACTGGTGGTGGAAAGTACCATTTATGGAGTTGTAAGGTCAATTCAGGTTGAAAAGAAAGAAAGATAAAGACATTCACAAAGCTATGGGATTGTTCTCGTTGAATGACCTGTCACTCTCGCCTTCTGCGCTCTCTGTAACCCACCCTTGTACGTATCCTCCCTTGTCCCGCCCCCTCTCCTCTCCACCCGTTATCTCCAACCTTCGCGCTTGACCCTATCTCGACGCGACACACGTCCGTCCTAATCCTCTTCCTCTCTCCCGCCCGACTCCTTCCCGCTCAGGTACGACATCATGAATCTGCAGAGTGTCGGGGACGGTCGCTATGACTACATCCGCGTGGGCTCCTGGCACGAGGGCATGCTGAGCATGGACGACGACAAGCTGTGGATCAACGGCAGCGACATGGTTCGCTCTGTCTGCAGTGACCCCTGCTCTAAAGGGCAGATAAAGGTACGCTCACCGCACCCATAAAAGCACCGCATGCACTCGTGAACGTGTTTGTAAATGTTGCTTTAACGTCTTGAGCACCCAATGGATAAAACTGTCAAATGTGACACAAACACGGTCGTATAAAAAAATACAATCATGAAAAAGATTTTAAAAAAGGATAACATGTGCTCATTGATTGTAAGTATCTTATATAATTATTCTTTGTTTAGATTGCATGAATTCAATGGACTGCTTCTAAGATGGTTGTGTTGTGTGTAATAAACCATCTGCCACTTCAGGGTAGAGATAACCAGGTAGTAGCAATTAACCTGGCAGCATTGAGCCTGGCTTGAGAAAGTGCCTTGCTTTGCTTCATGTCTGGCCACACAGTACTGTAAGTGCTCCTTACGGGAGCATGTATCCTCTCGTGCCTGTATTTTCTGTCCCACTTATCAGCCTCTTTTACATATCACACGGCTGATAACAGATTTATCTTGGGGCACAATGTAAATGCAAGTGGCCTTGTTTTTGAAGCATTGTTTGTGGATCAAGGAGAAATCCAGTGTACTTCCTGCTAAGCACAAGGACAATATCTTTTCTATCTCCTTGGCATTTGGATATTAAAGGTGAGGTCAGTGATTGTAAGGTAATACACCTTTTTTAAATTCAACAAATATCTACTTACGGTCCGCTTGCTGCTGGTAAAAAAAAAAAAAGATTTGGGGTTTCTACACAACTCTGGCTCTATATATTGGAACACAAAATGCAGAATGCACCACACAATACCAGAATGCCTGACTCTATCTTTAATAACGTTCAGCTGGTGTCTTGGCTAGCGGAGGGGGCGTCGGTGACCTCACATTGGTGACGTCATGCCTCTGTCTGCAGGTGATCAGGAAGGGCGAGGTGAGCTGTTGCTGGATTTGCACCACCTGCAAGGACAACGAGTATGTCCAGGATGAGTTCACCTGCAAAGCCTGCGAGCTGGGATGGTGGCCTGATGATGAACTGGAAAGTAAGAAGGATTAAAACAGTTTATGAAGCAACAAGGTGGTGTTCTTCTCCAGCAACGCTTCCAATACCTTCCATGGCGCTGTATTTTTCCCTATACTCACAGACTGTTTAACTAACCTCTGTCTTGAGCTATGCTTAACTATGTGGCTTTACCTTTTATTTATTGTTTTGTTTTGGAAGAGTTCATGTCTTAATTGTAGATCATATTTGTGATGTGAAATTCTTTGTCGTGCTAGGTATGCTAACTAGAGCATATTTCTCACTACCCGGCCTAGCCTGTGATGGCAGTGACTGTAATGCTATTAACACCAGCGCATAAATTATGGGTTTTTAAGCCCAGAGTCTGTAGATGTCAATTTTCTGCCATTAAGCTCTAGCAAATTTCAAGTGCTGGATAGCAAATATGCTACCACTGAAAAGTGACGGACCGAGTGTGTGCAGATCAAATTTGACACACACATAAACATACACACACACACACACACACAAGATGAGAGGGTAAACTGACAGAATTGGAGCTTGCGCACGATGACGAAATGAGTTCCTGAACATTTCCGGGCAATCTTTGAAGTGCCGCGAATGTTCCAGAATGTCTCCAAGTGTGTGTCGCAAACCCCCCCCCCCATCCTCCCTCTTCTCCTGCTCAGATATTCCTTCCTTCTCTACTTCCTGTTTGGTCCTCAGTCTGGTCACGCCAGCTGCAGTACTGGCTAACCTTTCACCCTGCTTCTCCCACCTCTTTCCCAGGCTGCCAGCCGCTGCCTCTTAAGTACCTGGACTGGTCTGACGTGGAGTCCATGGTTGCCGTGGCGTTCTCCTGCGTGGGCATCCTGATCACCTCCTTCGTCACTTTCATCTTCATCCAGTACCGCGACACGCCCGTGGTCAAGTCCTCCAGCCGGGAGCTGTGCTACATCATCCTGGCGGGAATCTTCCTGGGCTACATCTGCCCGTTCACCCTCATCGCCCGGCCCACCGTGGCCTCCTGCTACCTACAGCGCCTCCTGGTGGGCCTGTCGGCCGCCATGTGCTACTCCGCCCTGGTGACCAAGACCAACCGCATCGCCCGGATCCTGGCCGGCAGCAAGAAGAAGATCTGCACGCGGAAGCCGCGCTTCATGAGCGCCTGGGCCCAGGTGGTGATCGCCTTCATGCTGATCAGCGTACAGCTGACTCTGGAGATCACGCTGATCATCCTGGAGCCCCCCGAGCCGGTCAAGTCCCACCCCAGCATCAGCGAGGTCTACCTCATCTGCAATACCAGCAACCTGGGCATGGTGGCGCCGCTGGGCTACAACGGCCTGCTGATCATGAGCTGCACCTACTACGCCTTCAAGACGCGCAACGTGCCG
>JAODUG010076214.1:0-13072 GCA_027564795.1 Aphredoderus sayanus
AGCGCCTTCTATCTGCCACAAGAGCTAGTGATTTGGGTCATTCTGACCCGGAGTACATTACGAGGGTTAAAACAACATTATCATACTCAATTGATTTCTACAGGGTTGTGTTGTGTAATGTGAATGTGAAATCAAATGTGTTTCAAAGGTCTAAGTCAAGTCCATTATTGGTTACTTTAACAGTATATGCAAGAGCAGCAAAAATACGATAGCGTACGTAAAGTACCTGGCTGAAATAATCCTCATAGCTAAATCAACTACAATAAAATTACCTTTAACGTACCCAAACGTTGGTCTATAACCAATTAGTAGCCTATAGTATTTTAATGATATACAGTAGATATAAAGATATCACATCAAAATGCTTTCTAAAAAACAAAAACAAACAGGATAAAAACGATTTCAACTTACTTGAGTTAGCGTCGTCGTACTCTACACTGATACACTCAGTCATCGACTTGGTTTATCAAGCTGCGTTCAAGATGATATAACGTTAACTTTACGTTCAATGCATGTGAACGGGCAGTGGACTGAAGGACAGCGTACAAAACAGGGAGGAGTTGGGCCGTGGATGGTGAACAATCACGTGGGCAAAATATATAAATAGTAAATACATGTTTGTCCTTTACTGCTGTACAGAAGATTGTTGTTTCTGCTGTAGACTATAGATGCAGGTGATGAATGACCACCACACTAAACCTGTTCTAATGGAAGAACTATCCAATGGTAGGCTCTCTCATTGGTACACATTGATTTATTATACTATTCTGGGTCTGACGTCATTCTATCTTTGTGAGCTTATCATGTAAAAAAGCCCTAACAGCTATTTTTTACTATCACAAGATATCTTCTGTCAGTTCCCACTGGACATACAGAAGTGGGCCAAAAATGTTTTAGGGTTGCTGCTCCGTTGCATGGACTCGTTCTCAATCTGACCTAAACATGCAGAACATTTTAACATTGGATGTTTTTAAATTAATAGAAAAAAGGTATTTACTTTTACGGTTTACTATTTTTTAGAAAATGTGCATCTTTTATATTGATGCTACATTGTTTTGGGGGCAAGTTTAAAAAAAATTATGCATCGTCTAAATTGTTGCTGCATTTACTGGTTATTTAGATCTGGGTGGTTTGGTGTTTGTTCATTATCTATGTTTG
Source organism: Aphredoderus sayanus (assembly GCA_027564795.1). Taxonomy (NCBI): domain Eukaryota; kingdom Metazoa; phylum Chordata; class Actinopteri; order Percopsiformes; family Aphredoderidae; genus Aphredoderus; species Aphredoderus sayanus. The sequence continues at coordinate 1,159 of JAODUG010076214.1, forward strand.
TTTTATGTTATATTGTGTTGATTCTGTTGCCTGTCTTGGCCAGGTCACACCTGGCAAATATATGTATCGTTTCATATGAAACAGTATAAGAGTAAATAGCCTCAAAGTAACATTAGTAGCTGGCAATGTAAATAGTGATCATGACAGACACAAAACATCCAAATAGGCGCTAAAAGTGCGGCGTCACTTCCACTATAATGTAGAGCTAGGCATGTCAGACCAAAACTTTCTTCGTAGGCACCACCGGCTCTACATAAAAACAAACGTTAACGTTCAGTCCCCCTGAACGCATCGTCAGTTGTCCTTCCCCATACAATATCGCACCTTCAAAATAAAAGTCGAATCAGAACGGTGGAAAGGGGGCCGTCCTGTATATCCTTTCCCCCATTTTTATTTTCTGTTAAAATACATTCATTGTCAATGTCTGCAATGGTTTCCCAACGAGGCATCTGAGAAGTATTTGTAATTTTTAAACTTTGTATTTGTACAAAAGTTTTATGTCACCTGACACAACACTATTGAAACGTTTCAGCAGGATACAGAAATGACCATGTCTAAATTATACGTTTCACTAACCTTTGTATTTTTCTTTAAAATGTTTGTAAGTCCAATGTCCAGAACTAACTGTGCTATCTAAATGGTCTTTTCTCAATGTCACCTCAACTGTGAATCCAGACAGCGATTAACTCGTTAGAGATGAAAATGCAATCAAGTAGATTATTAGTACAAAAATAAGAAATTACCCCATATGAGGATTGAGGAACTACACCTGTAACAGTACAAGCCACTGAACAAAATATTTCATCATATCTATGTATGTAAAGTGTTTTTCAAATAACATTTGACTAATCTCTAAACTAACTTAATTTGCTTCACACCGTTGCCCCCTTGATGAGACATTGCTTACACATTAAAAAGGGTCCATAAATATAAACATATAATGTGTTCCTTTTAATAAAACCACTTGAATAATAAAGCATCAGTTGACCACATAAAGGAAGAAGCTACAGTATTGAATTTAGTAGGGTTCCTGATATGGAGTGATCAATAACAGATTAACAAGGACTAAAAACTAAACCAAACGTTACAGATGAAAAGGCTTGGAAAAAAACCCTCAAAAAGCATGCTAGGATAATTAAAATGTTTTAACAAAAACATTTCCATGGGCATAATGGTCTAATCCAACAACTAGCAGGATCAGAAATAAAGATCTCATGTGTTTTGGGGCCAGTGCAAGTCAGCCCCTTTAGAACAGAAGCAAGAACGAATAAACCTTTACAGAGAAATCAGCAAGTCAAGGATGGAATAGTGAGCCCAGCCCATTGTGTTTAGTCCTGTTATGCAAATATGTTTTGTCGCTTTCCTCGTGTCTTGTTTTTTGATAACTTTTGTCTTCTTCAATCACCCTTGGTAAGAAGGTCTTCTATGTAAGCATCCAGCTCGTCGTCTGTGTTTATGTCAATGTCCTGCAAAAGGAAAAAAAAGAAAAAAACATTAAAGTTTATTATTTCACTAATATTAAAGTCAATGCATGCATGATGTTATACATGCATAATAGAAAGATATAAATGCCATAGAAATACCAATTTTTTCCACTTTTTATGGGTTGCTGTTTACATGCTGGCAATTAACAGTGTAATACCTCCTGTACTTTCTGGAGAAGTGCAACAATGTTGGTTCGTAATTTCTGTAGCTTCTCATCCGCCTCTTTCAGTTTAATCTCAGCATTACTGCTCTTCTCCTCCACTGCCTTTGCCCTTGCATCAGCCCGGCTCTGGTATGAGTTACATAGGGACTGGAGACCCAGTTCATAATTCTGAAAATATTCTTTCTAAAAGAAAATGGATAACCACATCATGACATCAAATTACATTACTGACGTCAGTTGTAGAAAGACATCCAACAACAACAAACCAATCTGTTCTGACCATTATTTGTAGGCTTTGAATGCAAATTCTGAGGTTTAAACTGGTTAAGTAGTTTAAGTATTTAACTCACCAATGGGAAGGCCACCAGCTCCTCAGCTGTCATGCTGTTGACATCATCCTTTGGAATCCGAAAATCAGGAGGGAAGAAATACCGCAGCATTGTCCTGGGGAAACACCAAACACCACATTGCACTTGGATCTAAAAGTTGCTCCAGTGAAATGTAATTGTGTTGTTTTTAGGATAGATCAACAGTTACATGACAAAACTGATTCACCTTATCATTGTAACCAGGCTGTCAGTCACTTCTCGACTTGTTCCTGGTTGGGTAGTGTCTGGCTCCATCGGGGCTGGAACCTTCTCAGTCTCTTGCTGGGTGTCAGGGGTCTGAGAGATTGGAGATGGCGGACGCATTAACCGCACCTCATCGCTGCCCTTAAATACCCTTTACAAACAGCAAGAATTAGTGCAGTCAACCACTGGGCATGTAATGCACAACGTGTATGTTTTATGTGCACATAAGAAACTAAATCTTACCAGCGGTCTTTGGGGGTGGACCTGGGTACATAGTCAAACTTAACTTTCCAGCGAATGCTCTGCTTATTGGCCTCCACAGCAATCACTTTGCCGGTGTACCACTCCTTATTCACACGCACCTCAACCAGTAAACCCTTATCTGCACAAGAAACAACTTAATCATGGCTTTAATTCTACCTATAGTGACTATACATGCAAATAAACCATGTCTTTAATCTCACCTCTTTTCTCTGGATCTTGTTCAGTAATCATATCAGATGCCTACAAAACAAAAAGTTCAGCTTGTAAAAGAACTACAACTGAGTAGGGTTGAACCATTAATTTAGTATTAATCTTAATTATGTTTCCCACAATTAAATTAACATAACTGACTGTGATATTAACGTTTAAAATGTATGCTCTGCTTATTTATATATGCTCCGCTGCATCTCAAATCAAGCTCGTCCTAAACTTCCAGCCAGCCACGTTATGGCAGAGGACAATTTGGGGGAAATGTAGTAACCTCCCATTACGCATCTCTCAAGCCATAAAATGTTGACAGGCCCAAACCTGCATACACTGTTTATTGCCTTTTCTGTATAGGCCTGAATTGTTATAATTTGGTTGCATTCAGTGATGGCATATTTAGTTTTAGTTAGATATATTTTCAGAGAAGAAGAGGAGAAGCACTAAGGACGCAAGGATTTGTACATTAGCAGGAATTTAGGAAGTTAAAGCATTAGTCTATTTAAATGCGAACGCGCAATAAAAATGTTGTCCCTAAAATCTATGAAAAATTGTGATAAAATATCTCAATACTGATCAAAATAATTGTGATTATAATTTTGGCCATAATAGTGCAGCCCTACAGCAGAGGTTATTCAAATAACAGCAGTTTAGGGTGAAGAAATGCAATAAAACAACAAATTACATCTAAGAGGATGGTAAAAAATGCTTTGTGTGAATGAAGAATGATCACCTATCAAACTAAAGTGATCCCATAACTGCAGAAGCACATAACATATTTAAAAAACTTTCATCTGAAAAACAACCAGTAAAAATCTGATCAGAAAAGGAGAAACCCTTCTATAGAAGCCAAAAGTGGCAACGCTCAAGTTAATTGGCTACCTTTGCCTTATCTCCTTGCAGCTGTGTGAGGGAAGCTTTGGCAACAGAGGGAGTGGTGGGAAGCTGTTTAGGAGTCGTTACTGCCTTCTTCTCAGGCTGGGGTGGTGTGGCAACCTGCAAGGTCAACAGCACAGAGATACTTTGATGCTTTTTTTGATTTGATTTATAAAAAAAAATTAATAAAAATCCTGAGATTAATCAAGTTCTGTGACTTCATCCAAGGCTAACGACAATGAAATATGTTAGACCCTTGAGTTTGTGATCAGCCAGTTCCTACAGCCAAAATGCAATCCAAAATATTTAAAAACTTTTATAGCCTAATAAACTGAGATTAAACAGTTATTAAAATTGGGCAGGAGAACTGTATACTGAAAAACGGTCTGGATGGGCTCTCTAGTATGTAGCAAATTCTATCTAGGGAATATATCAATATCTCAACTCAACCTCTTACACCAAAGCCAAACCAGATTCAGATCATTTCTGTGTGCACTGAGCGGAAGAGTGAGATAGTTTGTGAAGACACCATGGTTGAGAATACAAGATGAAAAATGTATGCATTCACCTCTGCCACCTTGCCACGTTTTGGAGGCGGGCCTTTTTCTACAGCTTTGCCACGGTTACTAGCTGCAGTGGCCATCTTTGATTTCTTGGTCTGCGTTTCCTCCTTTTCACTGTCACTATCATCCTCGTCCTCATCCTCCTCCTCTTCTTCATCATCATCTTCCTCCTCTTCACTGTCCTCTTCCTCTATTATTCTTTTGCGCTGACTAGCAGGCGCTGGCTTGGTGGGAGGAGCTTTGGTGAGTATCTGAAGAACAAAAACATTAAGTTACCTCTGGGTACAGCAGTTGAGACAAATGGGAATGGCTGTATACTATTTAAAGTTGGAGTCAGCAACTGTAAGACAATACAATCCATGTTACTGGTCTGTGTGCAGACTGCACCACAACACTATCCTAGTCTTGGCAATACCTGTTCAATGAGGGAGCACCCTGTTCTCTCCTCACTTCTGTTATTGAAGGGAGAGGTGTTTTTCTTCAATCTTTATCTAAAATCCCTGACTTTAAATGTACACTGCTGGGATCCAACATATGATGCAGTGAACAAACCATCTCCCTAATGTCTCCACCAATGACAACAGGAAGCAAGTCCACCTCTTGTAAACATGCAGCTTACTCGTGAGCTACGGCTGGACGGGGGCGTTTTGGCAGCAGCTTTGGCCAAAGGCTTTGATGCAGGGGGAGGAGGCTTGGCTGCCGCCCTGCCTCGAGGCTGCTCTGCTTTGGGAGCACCAGCAGGAGAGGCAGGGGTCCGAGTGGGGCGCTGGGAAGTAGTGCGAGCTGGGAGTGGGCTGGAAGCGTTTTTGAGGTGGGCCGGGAGAGGAGGAGAGCGGGGTCGTGATTGAGACCTCTCAGAGGACCTGGTTGCCTATGGAGACATAGGAAATATCACAAATACATCAGAATTAGAGTGTGCGTGTGTTTACAGAGGTATGACAACTACCTGGTGAACTCAATTAAATCTGTATACAACTAACAGTCAAAAACTGCAATTACACATGGCAATGAAATGTAGGTTTGCTCATTGTGACAAACACAATAGAGGTGTGTGTACCTGAGCAGAGCTACCGGTGGTCGGCCTTGTAGTAACGTCTAGTGGAAGCTTCTTCACATCTGCTGCTGATTTTATGGTGCTAGTTTTCTAAAAAAAATAAAAAATGCCATCTTCATATTCTCACGAGACACAAACACACACACACATACCTGTGAGACACAATGCAATCAGACAGACCTGCAAGGCCTCTAGTTTCTCCTGTTGCAGTTTGATCTTCTCTGATAGTTCTCTCTGTTTATCCTCAGCAGACTGTTTGTCTTTCTTGAGGATCCCACATGGCAGGTTCTGTTTCTGTTCTGGAGCGTCACACCTGTGGCGCAATGGGTATAGCGGGGCGACAGGTGATGGAGAAGTCGCTGGTTCGAACCCTGATAACTCTACACCAAGTGTCGAGGTGTCCTTGAGCAAGACACCTAACCCTAACTGCTCCCGGTGGTCAGGTGGCTCCTTGCATGGCTGACACCGCCATCGGTGTATGAATGCATGTGTGAGTGGTGAATGTGAGGCAATCGTGTACAGAGCTTTGAGTGGCCGGTAGGTTAGAAAAGCATTATATAAATGCAGCCCATGTACCTGTAGCAACACCTTTATCATTTCTGATAATGGTGATCCACACAGCACTGTCTACCTGGGTGGCCCCCTCCATGTAAAACAGTCAATCTAGAGATAGGAATTATGTGGGGCAGAATAGTCTAGTGGTGTTGGACTCCTAGCCGGAAGGTTGTGGGTTCAGGCCTGTAAGCATCCTTGAGCAAGATGCTCCTTGTAGTACATGCAACTGTATACATCAGAAGTCGCTTTGGATAAATAGTCTGCTAAATGACCCAATTGTAAAGTGTAATGTAAACTAAGCTGCCAAAACCGTACCTGTCTTGGGTGCTGTCAGGGTTCATCAGACACACCCAGCTGTCTGGGTAACGCTTGTCCACCGCGTCCATCTGGAAGGGGAGCGTTCTCCACTTTAAACACTTGTCTAGAAAGAAGGGACACAAACACTGTCTATTACAATAAATATAACATGTCAAATATCAAACAACATGTTATTGCTAGAGGATAACTAGCGGTTAAATAACCACTCTGTCATGTTACTGCTCCAGGTAACTCACCACACTGTATGGTAAGGGGAATCTCCATGGCTCGGCGTCGCTTGTATCTCTGCTCAGATGAGGGCGGTGCAGACCAGCTGGCAGACAGGTAACCAAACTCATCCCAGAACTTCACTATACCCTTCTGAGCTGCACAATACAAACAGAAATTATAGTAATTAGCATGCTGCAGCTAAATACTGTAGTTATAGCATCACAAAAATAAATCCCTGATATAGACCTGTATGTTTTAATACAATACAGGGAACACATTATTTATATTATATACTATATTTTACTATATATTTTCCCCCCACAGTAATCTACACACATTATATAAGTAAACCTTCATCACACACTGACGGTGTGTAAAAGAAAAGAAAAAAAGAAGAAAACCTCACCTATATTACTGTCCTTCCAGTACTGAGCTAGATGCTCCCCCATAGACTTCAAAAGATGTCGATACTCCTTAGCATCAGCAAAGTCTTGTTTGTTATGAGTAGGTTCCAGCACTAAATATGGCACATCCACCACTCCCACCACACCACCACAGGCCCTATAACACAATATTCACAAGTTAGTTATGGTTCACAAATGTGTGCGCATGTGTGGGTGTGTGGGTGCGTTACTCACATGCCTCCCTCTAGCTGGGGTCCTGTTTTCTCATACATCTTTATGAGACGAGAGCAGTTGTAGACGAACATGCCATCCAGGTCCCTCTGTCCAATATTTACTCCAAAGATGAAACTGAGCTCTTTGGGCTCCTTTAAAGCTCTGGCAAATGGAGTTGGTGTCAAACAGAGTTGCAGCTTCTGGGTCTCCGTTTGTTTAGTAATTTTACTTGTATAATAGTGTACAATAGTTTAACAATGCTACTTATGTATCATTAGAGACAAAGATCATGGTTACTCAACTATCAAGGTTTCCTTTGTCAATGCTTTCCTAAAGTTCACTGACTATAATTTAATAGTTAACTGCCATAATACTATCTGCCAAGAAGAAAAAAACAATAATTTGTCTAATTCCCCATGCATCAAGCTTATAAGCAATGTTTTCTTACTTCTGTTTAGTTTCTTGAATCTTCTTTTTCATGTCAGCCTCCCGTCGAAGCATCATAGCTGCATCCTGAGCTTTTCTTAAGATCACCTGAAGTAGAGGCAGTAGTAGAACAATTAGACTAATCAGCGATTACAGGAAAGACAATGTTCTGCCCTTTCTGATAAATTCCCAGAGTTAAGACATGAGATTACATGAGTACTCTCCTTAACTGTGTTATAGTATCTATTGAGACCCACATCACTCCCCTCCCCCAGCTCACTGTTTTAAAACACCACTGTTCTGTTTGGATTATTACCCGGGACTCTTTAGAAACGTCTTCTCCTAATTTGGCTTCCAATGCTATGCGCTTGCTCTCTGCCTCACGGGCCTTTTCCTCCGCTGTAAGCACAAACAATATCAGTGCTTCAGTAAAAAAGAAACACACAAACAAAAGATAGCTAAAACTGAAGCTACATTGTGGGTGATTTACCAATCTTGGCAAGGTGATCTGCCTTCTTCACCTCCTGCTCAGCACGTGTTTTAAACCGAGTTGATGAGTATTTATACACCCTGTTAGGGGGGAAAGAGGAAGTATGAAAACTTGCATTTCTAGATGAGGCAGTTATATACACATTTATGGCTTAATGATCATGCAAGGTTTGTTGAGTGTTACCTTGGTTTATACAGACAGCAGGACAGTCTCTTCGTCCTAACTTTGTGCCCCTGGATGAAGATCCTCATGCGTGGGTCGATGTACAACACAGCAGCATAGGCACGGAATGACCTCCTTTCTGGCTTCCTGAAGTTGAAGGGAAGCCATCAGTGTAGGGCTGGCTACAAATGCCAGGACACGTTATTGTTTGACCATAGAAATTGTATATAAATAAAGGCAGTCTACTGGTTTGGGTGTTCCATTCCCAGCCAGAAGGTCCCCAGGTTGGCCTACATGTAAGCATCATTGACCAAGATGTCTATCCCCTGTAATACTTCCAAGTGTACCCATTGCAAGTATGTACAGAGTCAACAGTAAGCATCACACCAAAATAGTTAACGTGTGTTCCGCCATATTTACATGGCAAGCTTCAGCACATTGTGGAGACCTACAGCCATAATAGAGCGCAACAGTGTGGTGCTGCAAGTACATTTCCCATTCATTGTCTCCATTGACTTATCCATATCCATATATAAAAGGACTTAACTAGCTACGAGATTTTGAAGCGATGGGTATATGCTCCTGTAGAAGCTTACAAGTCAGTATATAACCATGTTTTAAGATAAACATGATTTATTTGCAATGTCAACAAAATAAGATAAAACAAAACAACAAGGTGTCTACCGTTTTGATCAGCGTCTTATCATTCTGTCTGATCAACATTATTTAATGCAAAATCATTGGTTTGTGCTTTGCAAGGTCAATCATAACAGAGAGTACAGTGTGCCAAATGCTTCTACGCCTGGATTGACCAGTGTGCATCTCTCTGTCACTTGTCACATGACCAAGGTTTACAAACATACACACAGCTACACTCACACTCCCTCGACAGGCGTCCCAGACATCAGAATGTCCTGGTGATCTGTCTCTACATCCAACTCAGGCTCCCTATTGTCCATCAGCTTCAGATTATAAATGATCACCAGAGTGCCTTTTGAGAGAACACACACAGGCAGCAGTAAATATATGCAAACATTCATGGATTAAGTATGTACATGTATGCATGTATCAACTCACCACTACTGCTTTCTATTTTGCTGAATTGCTCCATTAGCTGCTTTTCATTTGCAAAGGGAGAATACTTGTAGATGAGCTCTGTCTCAATGGCAAACTTCTCAGGGTCAGCGACCAGTGGCTGCCTCGTGTTGAAGTCCCAAGATGGCAGTGGTACTATTACCTATAGAAAGAGCAAACAATGTTAGAATGCCTATATACACACATGACAGCACGAGCTCTGGACTAAATCTAGACTAAACCATGCCTAATAATAGCTCTGATAAGAACAGACTTATCAATGCCTCGGCCACAGATCGGGACGTTGTTCAATTTGTCCATATCCCCATGGAAAGAAAACAGACTTCCTCTCTAAGACTGCTTAATATGACCTTTGACCCTGACCTCATCCAGTCCCTCTTCTTCGTGGAATGTCCTTGACAGAAAAAGGCATGTCAATGCGTTGTCCTTTTTAGTAAACAAGATGAAGTCCTTCCCTATACGCATGGAGCCCCTGTAAAGTCACATGCATTGATAGACATGACAATTGGTTATGAAAAATGTCTGATAAAGCCAAATTCACTCTGCAAGGGTAATCTGCAAGGGTCCTTACGATTTTAGTCCATTTCCATATTGGCCAATGTGAGTTGACTCCGGTGACCTTTTACTGGACTTTCCAAATTGAATCACATGAGTAGCTTCATCTAAAAAAGAAAGGAAATAGAGCTTACAATTCATATTCCATTCTTAATTCAGCTTCATACCGAATAGTCTCTGGCAGCTCGAACTTGTATCTACTGATGTCAGGAAGACTGTTACTCACTAGGGTCCATTCCTGTGCCATCATCCAGGAAACAAAGCATGTATCCTCCCCGCAGTTCTGGTCTTTTTTCTATCATTAAGATAATATGAGATATTTATACAACAATACAACGCTCCAAGTGCCTGTACAGTATATACCATTTGAATGAATGTGAATGAGTCTTTTGTGTACCTGTGTAAATGTCGATTCGTGTGGCATTGGCATCTCTGTTCAATCAAACAGAACAACAAATACGCTTATTAAAAATGGCCTATGTGTTACTTAAAAGAAAATCAAGATCCTAAATCCTGATGTGTAAAAGTTATGCATACCTGGAATTGTCTACAAGCTCGGCCAGGGCTCCAAACAAGAACTCGTGAGTTGTCCTTAAAAAGATACAACAAATTGATTTCCAATATACTTTCAACAATTCTGTTAAAGCTACATGTAAGAAAATGTTTGAAGATTCAAGCTTGCTCTGTTAATCAGCCTGTAATACAGTAACAGCACAAACCTGTTGTTTGTACACGTTTATAATATCAAATTTTATGTATGGTACTTACGAGTTAGTGTGCAGGTATTCAAAAGTGAGTTGAGCCCTATTCAGGGTACTATAGTTTGAAAAGGCCATCCTTCTCAATGATGAACGTTATTGCTTCTTGGTCTCGTATCTTCTAAACAAAACAAACTCTACAATTCCACTTTCATCCTAAAGAACGTCAGCAGACGATTGGCCTATTTGAGAGTGACAGCAAATGGGAGGGGGAGAAAACTTAGCCAGGCTATACATCTGAAAGAGTGCCACCGACCTGTCATATCTAGTTGCTAAAACGGTGGTGGTGGTGAAAACGTATCTGAAAGCGTGCTACCGACACTGATCTGTCATATCTAGTTTATAAAAAGCTAGTACGTTGACTTGCTACAAGGCCTCGTTAGTACGACTTAAACGAACCCCCTTCCTTTATGTAAAAACGTTTCCTGCTCCAGAAGATTAATTTCAGTCAAATAAGGCTTGTTTAATGACTGTGTGACTTAAGAAAAACAGCAAATTCTGCTTATACATAGAATTGTGTAGAAATGTTATTAGCTGTATTATAGAATGTTTAACACCCAAAATACAACATACCGAGCAACTCGTCTTGCAGGGGTTCCAAGTCAAGCAGGGTAGCGTACTGTTAGCTAGCTAGCTAGAATGTTACATGTGCTATCTCGAATGATTTTAAGAAGTTTGCAAACCGTATCAGAGCCCAACGACTTCAGAAGAGATCCACGTTAGTGTAATAATCAGTACTAGTAGGAATAAAGAGGTAGTAACGTTAAAGTTGGTTACGAAATCAGACACAACCTACAGCAGGCCGCGACGAAAACAAACCGTAGCTCATACTCCTCCTCAAAGTCCCTGCGCCAGTGTACGCATGGACGTTCCAGTGAGAAAACCCGCCTGGTTTCACACGCAGCCTATCAGAGACCATAGCCTATGCTCAAAGCAAGGAAGTGCAATAGTGCAACTGGCCAGGAAAAAAACAAACAAAAAAACATGCAGTTCTGTTTCAGTTACCTACTGTATTTCATTATAACTGAGTTATTGTTATATAAACAGCGAGTGCATACTCTATTTACAATTTTTTTTAACGTGCGTTTTAGATCAGACGGCCAGCCAAAAGGATTCTAAAATGTATTGCCTATATATTTATTAGAAAAAGTAGGAAAACATGTAGCAATCATGCCGGATTTGGCTCTGCCACTCTTCACAAATTAAAAGTCCTGTTTAACATGAGATTCTGTTCAAATAAGAAGCGCTTCTCTATATCATTACATTGACATGGTCTAAAACGTTGCCAGAAATGCATTTATTTTCCAAATCTGTATTGAACCATCCATCCATCCTCAACCGCTTATTCAGAGTCTGGTCGCGAGGGCAGCAGCTCCCACAGGGAACCCTAAACCTCCAGTTTCCCAAGCCACATCAGCCAGCTCTAACTGAGGGATCCTGAGGCATTCCCAGGCCACTGTGGAGATATAGTCTCTCCACCTTGTCCTGGGTCTTCCCCGAGGCCTCCTCCCAGCTGGACGTGCCTGGAACACCTCCCTAGGGAGGCG
>JAODUG010076236.1:0-13071 GCA_027564795.1 Aphredoderus sayanus
CCCCCCCCCCCCCCCCCCTCAGCTGGCCACTGTTTGGCCCGCTTGTGCTCTAAACAGTCGCTTTTGCACTGAGGGGGTCCAGACTGATACTCACAGCGACATGGAATAGAAGCTTCCACACATGATCCCTGTGTGTGATCCCTGTGTGTGATCCCTGTGCGCTCCAGGTGCACGGATAGCAGAGTACTCCCAGCTGTATGACCAGGTGTTGTTCAAGGACCCTCCCGGGCCCGGCCCTCACACCTCTCCCGCCCGGCACCACTCGCACCCGGGGCTGTCGTCCTCCCCGTCCATGCCGGAGATGTCGGCGGAGGACGCCTGGCTCCACTCCACCTACAGCAACGGCGAGCTGGCCAGCTTCGTCTCCTGGCCCGGCGAGGCGGGAGGGGAGGGCCGCGCCTCGTCGCCGGGCGCCCAGCGGCGGCTGACGCCCGCCTGCTCCGTCCCGGCGCTGAAGAGCCCCCCCGTGGCGCCGCCGACGCAGCGCTGGAGCAGCTGCGCGTCCCCGCCCGGCGACGGGGGCGGGGCCGAGGAGGAGGAGCACGTGTACAGCTCCATCAAGAGGAAGCCTTCCTTCGGCGCGCCGTTGCCCAGCGCCACCAAAGCGACGTCCCAGAGCAGCCGCTCCCTCGGCGAGCAGCTCCAGCCCGCCTGGGAGAGGCCCACCCTGGGCCGGGCTGGGCGGCAGAGCAGCCTTCCCGAGCGCTCCTCCCTGGGCCAGTCGGACCTGACCTTACACGACGGCCAGCAGGTGCTGGTGCTCAACCGGGCCTCGGCGCTCAGCATCCTGACGGCCACACAGAACTACCTGGCCAACTTCAAGGACAACGGCGACGACGACGACGACTACGTGGAGATCCGCTCCGAGGACGAGGGGGATAAGGGGGCGGCGGGCTCGGGCGTTCTCTCGGGTCACGGCCGGGGGGGACTCGTCCAGTCCCAGAGTCTGCCCTGTACCCCCGTGCGCTCCTGCCACCCGCTGAGCTCGCTGGAGAGGGAGAACCTGGAGAAGTACCTGTGGAGCGAGCCGCAGCAGAACCAGTCCACCATCGTCCAGTCGCTGAGGGAGAAATTCCAGTGTCTGAGCTCCAGCAGCTTTGCCTGAACCTGTGAATGCCAACCGCGTCGTATGCTAGCAGCATCTAGTGTGAGCTTTACCTGAATGCACAAGTCACAGCTGACACTGTTAACCAGGACGGGCGGATCCCACGCGAATCTTTAGCAGGTCTTTTCACTTAGAATGTAGGTCATTGCCTATCTCGGCTGTTACAAGCCTGTTACTCTCTAATTCAAAATACAAACATGCCACATGCCTAATGATGCATGTGACTGGTCAGAGCACTTCCAAGTTTAGTCTTCCGTGCATGTTTTAAAGAGTATTGATTTACAAACATGAAAAATATAGCAAGTGGTCAAAAGGGTCTTTCTCTAACTTGAATGCAGGGCCATTTAGGCTCACTGAATGGATTAAGCTTTAAAGGGAACCCAAGCACATAATAATTTTAGCACGTTAACCAGCGCAATGCCTTGGACATAATGACAGATGTGGAATTGGTTGCAGGCATGGAATTTATAGAAATTGACTATATTGAAGAAGAGAAAATGCCTAACCATTATTAATAAGAACCAGAAAATATTTTCCCTATATCTTAAACTGAAGTACAGGAATCAAAGATTCAGTGTTTTGGATTTGTTATTCTTTGCTTCATGGTTTTTAAAGTGTCTTTTAAATTACCAGTTTTTACTGGTTAGTAATTATCGGTTAATTTAACTGTTTTTCTCTAATTGTAACCTCTGTAAGAGAGACAAACCATGTGTCCTGTTTTCTGTGGTAGCTAGTGATTTACTTGTAATATCAAAAGTCTGAACAAGCAGCTTTACAAATGTGCAGTTCTCTACTCAGGATAGAAATAGCAGTATCCATTTACAGCTTATTAGCAATAATAGTAAAGATGCAAATTAAATGTTGGTTATTATGATCTCTAATAGGATGAATATAACTAACGATCGGCCTGTATAAAGCATCGCTTTACAAGCCTTTTTGAAGTGAATATGTTTTCCACCTTTGTTATCAATAGGATGTCATGCTTCAAAATTTAACCCAAGTGACTGATAATTCAGATATTTGTTAAACAGCTGTTGACTTAGTATTTATTTTGAATCTGTTAACCCAAAATGTTGTTGGTCAATGAGTACAGCAAAGTGGGAAAATGTCAGTGTTCAAAGGGATGGTTCTGGTTTTTAATTACGTATTTTGAGCTTTGTCTTAATGAGGTGAGGGACCACTGAGAAGATAATTGGGTTTAATGAGTTAAGAGTACTGTATTTGGTGTAGGCCTACGTTTAGATTTGGACTATTAACTCAAATGGATTAGGCTCAAGTTTGTTTACTTTTGGGACACACTGTCACACTATACTGATATTGCATGTCACCGACCCTGGCAGATTCTACAGATTGATGGAATGACACATTTCTGAAGAAACATACAATAGTGCAACAAAGTTATCACAGACACAGTTTTGATTTCCTGTTGCCATTACAGTAACCTTAGTATTTACACTATACGTGTTGAAATGTGTTTCTGACATGTCACCTAAACGTCTTATTTATTTAAAAGTATCCCAGTTGTTCAGCTTCTTTATAAACTCTATCACAGTACACAGAATATATGAAAGTGTAATGTATTTATTGAAAGGATGGTTTAATTTTGGGTTGTTCGCTAAATTTGCTTCATATACTGTGAATGTTTTCGAAAAGGTTTCTAGCACGCACTGTTGAACTTTTTTTTTCTTATCAAGACAATACATGAAAGGTTGCAAAGCACATTACCATGGCTACTGTTCATCAAGAAATATGCATCAAAAACAGTAAAGGATATGAAGTATATTTCTTTTTGTCATTGTACATTTTTGTTCTCTTTCACTGGTGGGGATTGTTGATCTTCATTGGCTCTTTATTGCACTTTTTTTTTTTTTTGCATTTACATGTAAACACTTTGTAAAGATGTACATTTTAGGAAAGTTATTCTTGTATGCCATAGATATGCTTTATATTGCGCTAATGTTTAAGTTATGTGTACTGTATTTTTTTAACTGCCTAGTTGTCATTGCTCAAGAAAACAATGTATTGGAGGTAATAAAATAAATTCAAATTAAACTAACGTTCAGATGTCTGTGTTTTTATACTAAAACAAGGTTTTCCACATCATTGATTAAATGAATACTAGATATACTTTCATTTTTAATATTGAAGGGTATAGGGGAGAACGGGGTTGGTTGTGGCATGTTTTTGTTGTCACAGAGCTCATAACTCCTTCACTAGGGACATTGTTTTGTTTTTATTGAGAGGTTTAGTGAGAGGTGAGATGTGTTATCATTTTTAGGCACTAAAACCAAGTATTTCACACTCTTTTCTTTTTATTATAAAATCAAGGTAGCTCATGTTTTAAGTTTTGATAGTTAAAGGGAGGACTTATCAAACATTCATCGTTTATATTGGTTGTTATTTCAATCAACAAACTAGCAAGCAACAAATGTATCTTAAAACTCAAGATGGGTCAGGTTGTCACAATCTTTCCTTTTGTGCTATGACAAAGTTGTTACAAAAACACAATATAATAATGCCTAGAAATTATAACATTAGAACTATACGTATGTGATGCTATAATGTTGTGTGAGTTCCTTGTGTGTGCATTTTCATATAGATGACCAAGCCCACTTACATGTTGCTTTTATATGTATTAATATATTAATAAGCATCTAGTTCAAAAAACAAATTCAAAAATATATAGGGACAACTAACCCTGCATTGGGGTTGGTTGTCATAACGTGTCAGAGTGCTAATAAAAAAATAATTATTAAGGGATTAATAATAATCAATATACCATTTTTTCACAAGACATAAAGCTTTTATTTAATACTGAAAGTGTTGCTCTATGATGAGTCAGCATTCTATCTATGAACGAATGCATAGAAATATGCACTGTATTAAAAAGTGACAACCATCCCTGCTGTTTGTAGGCTCATGCCTTACATTTATAACCTGACAAGCCAGATGGTTGTTACACAAACAACCATGAAGTCAAACTGAAGCTAACCATCCTGATCTCACAAGGCTATTGCATTTATATTATTTTAAACAAATTTGAATGCAGTTAAAATAAATTATAGGGTACAATATAATAACTACCATATACTGGATTATACCATATTAGCCTTCGTATTATGACCTGGTTTCATCCAGCAATTGGATGTGTGGCATTAGTTTAGGTCTACCAGTCATCCTCAATTTAATCATACACTTTAATTCAGTAAAAACATGTTGTTCATGATCACACAATTAACAATCTGCACATTGCTTAAGCCTCCTGTTATCCTTGGGTCAAAATGACCCGCAAAAGGCATCCTCGTGGTCCCTTTCACTAACCTAACCCTAGGACAACAGGATGGCTAAATGTAGTCTAGACTGAGGTTACAAATGACACTGCAGAAATTTGATAACATATGACTTGTTTACTGTACTGTAGGCATACAAAATCAACAGCAGATGGCGACGTCAGTTCACACAACAAAAAGAAACCTATAGAGTTCTATGGTAGAAACCAATCCAAATTAATGTAACTTCTCAAAATGTCAATTAATTTGCGAACTGATCGAATGTCGAATTAAAACTTCTATTAGTTTAACTTAACAAATTCATAATATATGTTATTGTTCTGGATTTTATTCTGGAACATTCTCGTCAGCGCTGGGCTCTCATATAATGTAGTCGGCCGTTAGGCTAGCTCTAAAAAAGGCTCTGTCATACCGGTTTACCCATAATGCAATTCACCACTTCCTTTCTTCTCCGTGGTGTGGTGGTCCAAAATGTCTCTACTAGATGGTCCGTTAAATGTGCTCGGCCAGAGGTCGTCTGGTGAATGTGTCCGTGCTCAAAATGGTGAGTTGGGTTGATGATGTAGACCGTGTTTTGGCCGCGGTTTATGTTGGTTCCGAATATGACGGGACGTTCACAGAAAATACTGTTTTAGTAGAAGTACGCACAGCAGCTAGCACGTGTAGATGTAGCCCTTTTCGGGTCAGGGGCTAGTACGGTTTATGCTAACGTCTGCATCTTCGGGATTTGCTACGTTTGTCTAACACTCTAGCTCGAATTAGCCACATAATATATCTTACAGTACGTGCATAATAGAAAACATGTGGTTCCCGTTATAGTACCGTTCATTCATCATCTTCTGAATGAACGGCTATGCTAACGGGATAGAATGAACGCTGTCACTGTCTGAAGGTGTGGCTCCATTGTGGACCCCACTTAATAAAGTGACACAACAGAACGCATATGATGTCGTTACTATGAGTCTTATTGCTTATACTGGTTCAACCTTTCAGTCATGGCTGCAGCGTCAATCGCCAACATTGTCAAGAGCTCCTTGGGACCTGTTGGGCTCGACAAGATGTTGGTGGACGACATCGGGGTTAGTGTTATGTTCGATCATTGTCAAACATGCACCCCCTCACCCCGCCGGCTTCATTACAAACTAGTATTACTATAATTGCATTAAATGTGTTTTCTTATGTATTGTTAGGACGTAACCATAACCAATGACGGGGCAACGATCCTAAAACTGTTGGAAGTGGAGCACCCAGCAGCCAAGGTTCTGTGTGAACTGGCAGAGCTGCAGGACAGGGAAGTTGGAGATGGGACCACATCTGTGGTAAGTTGTATCAACAGCAGGGTTTAGAATGTGATAAAATGCTCCACGGTCACTGTTAATTCATCGAAACAGTGGGCTTGGTAAATCTTCCTGGTAATTTCTATAGGCTACTCTTTATTTACAATGGTGTAGTACGGTCCTGTTTTTAGTACTGCTCATCTGCCCATGTTACAGATGCGCGGCTATGCTAACGGGATAGAGAAAGTGTGCTTCATGATCTAAAGGGGTTCAGCGGCCTCATTTCCGTGGCCTCTATATGAAATGAAGACACAATTTAATGTGATTTTTCTCCATAGTATTTTGAATAAAGCAAGTTAATGGAATAGAGTATTGGCTTGTTCCTTGGTGTTTTGTCTTACATGTGAAACGTCTTTGGTCTTGTCAGGTGATCATTGCAGCAGAGCTGCTGAAGAATGCTGATGAGTTGGTGAAACAGAGGATTCATCCTACATCAGTCATCAGTGGATATCGCCTGGCCTGCAAGTAAGACAATATTTAGTAACCAGAGAATCTGCTTGCTTCAAATGTAATGTGTGCATATATGCATAAGGTAATGGCATAAAAGATCATTATCTCTTGGCTGTTTGACCTCGTGCACTATGAGGACACAAACTAATTTGTCTTCCATCCACCAGGGAGGCAGTGCGGTACATTAATGAGAATCTGACCATCGCCACAGATGACCTGGGCAGGGAATGCCTGATAAATGCAGCCAAGACCTCAATGTCCTCTAAAATCATTGGGGTGTATCCTTTCTGTACTAATAAACTATATATAAATATTTAAAAAATATATAGAAACTTTAATTTAATGCTATATCAGACACATTTGATTTGGCTATTCTGTAAATGGTCTACTGTAGATGTGTCTTCCCGCTACAAGCTTTGATTAGATATTGTAGTTTCATCAGTTGCCTAAATAAAGAAGTTGACTGTCCCTTCACCAATGAACCCTCAGTGATGCAGACTTCTTTGCAAACATGGTGGTGGATGCTGCCCTAGCTGTGAAGTTTGTTGACAACAAGGGGGTTGCCAGATATCCCATCAACTCGGTTAATGTTCTGAAAGCTCATGGCCGCAGCCAGAAAGAGAGCTTTCTGGTGAATGGCTATGCGCTGAATTGCACTGTGGGCTCACAAGGTAGGCTGGTGTCTTTCTATGAACAGCATATCCAGTGTATGAGCAGAGGTTTTTGTGTTTACTGAACCCCTTGCTTTATAACATACCAGAACAGTTGGTCTTTTAAAAAAACATTTTATTCAAGTAAAAGACAATTTAAATGTCCTGTCTGCATGATGTATGCAGTGAAGACAATTTTAAGTCATGAATGAATTTATTATTGCATGCTTGAGCTCTTGCACTCTTCTGGTCCAAAGGCATGGTGAAGCGTTTGTCCAATGCCAAGATTGCTTGCCTGGACTTCAACCTTCAGAAGACCAAGATGAAGATGGGGGTCCAAGTCATTATTAATGACCCAGAGAAGCTGGACCAGATCAGGCAGAGGTAAGGGACTCTAGCATGGTTCGCCCAGTGCACACATCCTCCCCCTAAGTTTGCTGTGATGCCAATTGAGTGGTATGTGCAGTGAATCTGGCGGGAGAAAACATAATCTGTCTGCAGGTCAAGGTTGCAGCATCTTGAGCTGTCATACCACTACTGCAGGCGGGACAGTTTCTAGCATTAGCACTTGTTTTGCCTCATTTTGTGACGGGCAAATACCTTGTTGTTGTCATTTACTGTGTTATAACCGGATGGTGCACTTTGCAGGCTAGTGTGTGTAGTGGATTCAGGATATGGCTAGTGTATGTAGTGGATGCAGAATATAAATTGCACACTGGGTTTTGTGTTTTTATTTTTTATTTTTTTTTTATTGTTTTTTTTTTTTAAATAGAGAATCTGACATCACCAAGGAGAGAATCCAGAAGATTCTGGCATCGGGTGCCAATGTTATCCTGACCACCGGTGGCATCGACGACATGTGCTTGAAGTACTTTGTGGATGTGGGAGCCATGGCAATCCGGAGGGTTCTCAAGAGAGACCTCAAACGCATTGCCAAGTCAACAGGAGGTAGGTTCTTCTTTGTCATCCCCACATCCCCCTGACCAAAAGAGTCAGTAAAGTATTTAACCATTCATATTTTGCTCACTGTTAGCCACTATCTGCCCTTCCCTGACCAACCTGGAGGGAGAGGAGACATTTGAGGCCACCATGCTGGGCCAGGCAGAGGAGGTCGTACAGGAGCGCATCTGTGATGATGAGCTCATCCTTATAAAGAAGTGAGTTGTTGTTCAACCTCTTAACGGTTAAGACTTAACCTATAGCTGTTACCACAGCTATCGTCTGGATAGCACTGTTAAACCTTTGCATAGATGCATACGAATTAGATGACTAGAAGAGATACTTGGTTTTAAACTTTTTCATCCAATATAAATGGATGGATAATTTATAAAATGGATTTTCATAGTATTCTATATTGACATTTTAGGCATGTGTATATCAGGGTTCCCACTGGTCAAGGGATTTCTGGAATGTTGTGGAAAAATTCTATTCCAGACATTTTACTATTTTATATACCTGCAAGGTAGGACTGCACGATTAATCGTAATAATATCGCAATCTCATTTCTACATGGACACCAACTGCTGGACACCAACTGCATCAAAACAAGTGCTCCTACTTCTGTCAAAAAATGACAGTGATATGCAATTAGAGCATGGATGTGTTTATGAAAGTCACTGGCAAGTGACCGCGTGAGAGAGGTTGTGGCTGTAAAAGTAATGCAATTTCATTTTAATGCCACTAATATCATGTTGCTGTTAATGCAGGTTTTTATTACTGGTATTGCAGGTTAAGCAATTATAGACTACAGTAAGAAGGACTATGCTGTCTTTTGGCAGTTCGATCAGTTGGGATCTGTTTTGTTAAGATAGATCAGCTGTTGTGTGTGTCAGTTATGTGTCTGTAAGCTGTGGAATTAGGTTTGGTGCCTTCTATCTGCCACAGAGCTAGTGATTTGGGTAATTTTGACCCAGAGGACATCACAAGAGATTTACTGGGAATATTAATATTCTTAAAACTTTACCACCCCAAAAATGTTAAAATAAGAAATATTTTCTTTTGCAGGTTTGACTTTTATTTGGGTCAAATTATGTAATTTTGTTTGCAGGATGTTTACGTTTTAGTTGCAATTTTTCAAAACGTTACTGGCCATTTACATTTTGAGGTGTCTCAACAAATCCTATCTTATTTGTAGTTGTGCTGATGTGGCACTTCTAACCCTCCCCTGGTCCTGTCGTCCCTCCCTCAGTACCAAAGTGCGCACGTCGGCCTCCATTGTCCTGCGTGGAGCCAACGACTTCATGTGTGACGAGATGGAGCGCTCCCTGCATGACGCCCTGTGTGTAGTGAAGAGAGTGCTGGAGTCCAAGTCTGTAGTGCCAGGAGGGGGTGCTGTGGAGGCAGCTCTTTCCATCTACCTGGAGAACTATGCCACCAGCATGGTGAGTTTCTGGCTGTATCTAGCAAATTTTAAATGTTATGATGTACGCAGTCATATGCTGACCTTTTTAAAAAGGCGTGGTTGCAGTTTTTAAATATAAAGTGGTACTCATCATTCTAATTAAATTAATTACTAGTAATAAAAATACACTTGAGTTTCCAACAGAATGGCCAAAACTACGTTGTGCTAGCAGCGCCTAAACACTTGTGGTCTCTTCAGGGTTCTCGAGAGCAGCTAGCCATTGCTGAGTTTGCTCGTTCCCTCCTGGTCATCCCCAAGACACTGGCTGTGAACGCAGCACAGGACTCTACTGACCTGGTGGCCAAGCTGCGGGCGTTTCACAATGAGGCCCAGGTGAACCCTGAGCGCCAGCACCTCAAGTGGTGAGTTTTTCAGAACTGACTCTTCTGCATGTAGCACTCTCCCGAAAGGGTCTTGTGATCAAGCCCCTAATACAGTTTTGATACTAATACTTTGATCCTGTGCAGGATCGGTCTGGACCTGGTGAACGGCAAGCCCAGAGACAACCGCCAAGCTGGCGTGTATGAGCCGACCATGGTCAAGACGAAGAGCCTCAAGTTCGCCACAGAAGCCGCCATCACCATCCTCCGTATCGACGACTTCATCAAGCTATTCCCTGACCAGAAGGAAGGCGGATCCTCATATGCAGATGCTGTGAAGTCAGGCTCTCTGGGCCAGGAGTAGCCCTCGTCGCGTTCCAGGCTTAGCCTCTGTATTTATAGACTTAAAAAGGCTCTTCATTGTAGCAGTTATAATGTAGGTTGTGCACTTTGCCTGTTGTTTGCGCTGCTCCCTCTTCCCACTGTTATTGTGGGAACTGTAACTGCTATTCCCCTGTACTGTTCACTTGGAAATAAACCGCCAATGGTTGTACATAACCGTTGATTTCTTAATTCAGTTTGGCTGGCATGTGGTTATTATATGTATACTTAAGCTTAAAAGAAAATGTTTTAATTGGTTATACTTTATTGATGTGGTACATTATATTTTAGTAAACACTCTTTGGTTACCTTATTCAATCTGGACCTAATCTGAAACACTAACCGCAGTTATATGGCATATTGTATTCTAATTCATAATGGTAGCGTAAGAAAATAATAGAATGTTTAGTGTCTAGAAGTATGCCATTGGTGAAACCTTTAAAACATTTGGCACAATAAGACATAATTACACTAAGCACCAAATAAAGTTATCCAGTAGGTTTAAGGTTACATTGAGTCAAACCACCTTCTAGAAACCCCAATCCATTAAGGTCAATCTAGCCTATAAACATTATTTGGTTTCTTGCATAGTGCAAGATTGATAGGAAGACATACTGGTAGTTGTCATTAACATCCAGCACACAGCAGATTTGTTTTACCTCAAGTACAGTGATCCCATTTGAATAAACATTTCATATACTGTAAACTATTTAGCAGCTTCAGTATGCATCTCTATTTTAAAAACTGTCATTGATCATGTTGAATCCAGTCCATCTGGCATCATCATTTGACCATCTCAGAACCTCTCCACACACATGGCAATGCCCATCCCTCCCCCAATGCAAAGTGAGGCCACACCCTTGCGTCCACCCGTCCTTTGGAGAGCATGTAGCAGTGTCACTAGCACCCTGCAGCCAGACATGCCTATGGGATGACCCAGAGAGATGGCACCTCCGCTCACATTGACCTGGGAAGAAATGCATGTGAAGAAGAGATGCGTCATACAGACGTTAAACCGTTTTCATACAAATCTACAGTGATTATTGTGAGGTGAGAGGGGTCACCTTCTCTGGAGTCAAGCCAAGCTCTTTGACCACAGCGATGGACTGAGCAGCGAAAGCTTCGTTGATCTCAAACAGGTCAACCTGCTCTAGCTGCCAACCAGCTTTTTTAACCTAGAAGAGATCCCATGTAAAAGAAAAAACTAAAGAAAACAACAACAACAACAAAAACCCCACTAAGCAACAATGTTGTAACATGCTTGACTTGCTCTCACCGCTTTCCTAATGGCTGGTATTGGCCCAGTCCCCATCACTGACGGGTCAAGGCCAGCTTGAGCCCAAGATGTGATCCTGGCCATGGGTTTTAGACCCCGCCTTTTAGCCTCTGATTGGCTCATGAGGACTGTGGCTGCTGCGCCATCGTTTATACCTGACGTAAATAGATAAAAGGGCCTTTAAGATGCGGAGTAATCATTTCATTATAATAGATACCAGTCTGACTTCAATAAAACAGAGTGGTTGACTGGCGGGCAGCCAACTGATTAGTGAAAGCCTGACACTATCTGCGTGCAGCCAAGACGGCCAATACCTGAGGCATTGCCAGCAGTGACTGTGCCACTGCTGTCTTTGATGAAGCAGGGTCGGAGTTTGGACATGGCATCCATGTTGCTGCCGTGACGGGGAAACTCATCTACTTTAACCTCCACAGGACCTGTGTGAGAAAGACAAAGCCCATATTGTCACAAAGAAAGCATGCAGAAGTGACAATTTGTGGAATTGTACAATATAATGAGTTAAGCTTGTTTTATTTTTTTAAGATGTGCTCCTTGCCTTTTCTGGACGGCACCAAGACTGGGACAATCTCCCGGTCAAAATATCCGGCTTTCTGTGCAGTTTCGGTTTTGTTTTGGGACTGGACGGCAAACATATCCTGCTCCTCTCGGCTAATGTTCCACTGCACAGCCACATTCTCCGCTGATATAGTGGAAAGAAATGTAAACACCTGATGCTAAACACATACACCTGTCCGGCCAGGGCCTATGTGTCAACACAGTTGCCCTGACCTGTGATGCCCATGTGGTAACCATTGAAGGCATCTGTCAGACCATCGGCCACCATGGAGTCTTGGAGAGAGGCGTCACCCATTTTAACTCCCCCCCTCATCTGCAGTGTGTGAGGAGCCTTGGAGGTAAAAGAAAAAAGAAAAAAGAAAAAGAAAACTCCTTTTTAGCCATGAACCCATATGCATGACCTTATTCCTATGTCTGATTACACCCCCTGGCTTCTTTGTGCCTGGACCATACCTTGCTCATACTTTCCATGCCCCCTGCCACCACCACGGTGGATTCTCCCGTCTGGATGGACTGAGCTCCCAGACACACAGCCTTCAGCCCAGAGCCACACACCATCTGGCAGCTCCAGGCTGGAACTTGGAAGGGGATGCCAGCACTGACGCTGGCCTTGCGGGCCGGGTTTTGCCCCTGACCTTAGGAATAAAAAAACAACAGGAAAAATACTTTAGTTTTCATTTAAATTTGAAATGTAGATTTAGGAAACTGAATTAAATGTGTTAAAGGGAACGATCAAAGCAGGCTGAAATAGCCTACATTTTATTTTAACTTTACGCATGGATATGGGACCCAGGCCACACACGAGAAAACTTTAATGTTGAATTCCTAAGCGTTACCTGCTGTGAGGACATGTCCCATGATAACCTCAGAGACCTCTTCTGGCCTCACCTCAGCACGCTTCAACACATCTTTGATTACTACTGAACACAGGTCATGCAGCGGGACCGTGGATAGAGCGCCGTTGAAGGACCCTTTGGACAAACCAGGAGCTTGTTATTGTCTTATTCACGGTCTCATCTATATGACAACTACATTGTTGCTACTTGCTTATTAAAAGAAAATTCTGTATCGATTTACAAAGATACATTTCTAAAGAAACACACACAGTGAAAAAATAGATATGCGAAAGATCTTGCAAATTATTTTAATGGATTCGGTCTGGAATCTCTGGATCATGTATTCCTGGTAAAGTTCGCATTTCTTTAACACTCGTAATGTCCTCTGGGTCAGAATGACCCAAATCACTAGCTCTTTGTGGCAGATAGAAGGCGCTAAACCTAATTCT
>JAODUG010076246.1:0-13071 GCA_027564795.1 Aphredoderus sayanus
GTTAGAATTCACACTCTTCAGAACTCAGATAGCACAAATCCCCCCTGTACCTGAGTGGCTTGCTCATAGTGTTACGTCTTCTCAACCCTCCACTGCATTATGTTAGATGTGTTTCATCATAGACAGTGAGCTGGGGAGTACATTTGGGCAGTGGCGGCTGGAAAACCCCCGCAGCCACTGAAATATATATACATATATATATACAGTATATATATAATGGAAAAAACTCATTGAGAGCCCCAACTTTCAACTGCCAGGTAAAGGAATCCCGTAATGTAGGCAACGTAACAGGTCTTCATCCACTTCCATTAAATAAATAGGCCAAATCGTCTCAAAATCCCTGAATCTAGCAACAATAGTTTTGCGTATCTTACGTGCACTACTGCGGCATTATGCCTCTGGAACGCACAAATGTAAATGCTAATAATTACGTTTTGCTAGATGACGGTAAACATATGTAACTGGGTCCCGTGTAGAGAGCAGACGCTGTTACAAGACATGCTAAAACCCAATAGGCCCTAGGATGTGTCACCAGAGCATCCTATGAGGTGTCGGAGAGTGAGGTTTAACTTACTGTGCAGCTACCTGCTGGCCACCGTTACACATGAGTAAAAGAAAATATGCAAGCGGTGGTCAAAAGTGCAGAAATAAACTATTGTCTGAACAAGCTCGAGCAAAACACCCGAAGATGACATGCTTGTTTAGACCAGCCAGAGAGGAAGCTATCATCTGCATCTCCGCAGATGAAATGTACACTACTGCAGCTACCTGCTGCGATATACATTTTAAAAGATTTAACTAAATTGTTAAGGGACAAACCAATTCAACTTTAAGTTCAAATCTAGTCCACAATAAGTATACTTGCTTACTTATTGTCAAGAAGAAATGTTTTCCTTTCCCTCCATTGATTGTGTGTTATTTCATAGTGGCCATAGTGGCGGTGTGATCCTTTGTGCTGAACTATCAGAAGGCTATCGCTGTCTTTGGTTTTGGGCTGCTGTTGTGCTGACGGAATGTGCTTTTGTCATTTTTAAACAATTTTATTTCTCTCTCACATTGCTGAATATAGGCTATAGTTAAAGGTAGACAGCAATCAGTCTATTGGCAGTGATATAAGATAATTTTGAGTGGATTTAGTGGAGGGCCCTCCAGCTCCAACTTTGTGGGGAGGCCTCTGCAAAGTCCCAGCCGCTCCTGCATTTGATGTTCTGTTTATGGCAATGGAGGGCTGTATCTTCTCCTGTCACCCTACAGCTCCTTCTGGAGAAAATGGTAGAGCGGCCGGCGGGCCTGTCAGGTCAGTGTGATGATGACAGGGCAAAGCCACATGAGCATGGTTGCTGTGTTGTTAGCGTGGTTTGACCCAAGTGGGAAGGCAGCTGGAGCAAAACCAGATGCTCCTCCACCGCACAGTCTCACAGTATCACACCCGCTTTATTTCATAAGCCAGCACTGTCACTGTCGGAAGCCCTGGAAATGACACGGTTGTTTTCCAGAAGAGTCTCAGGGTTGGAATTAAATCTCAGTCATTTCCAGGCCTTGATGGATGAGTATGGAAAAAAGGAAAGAGCCTATAAAAAAATATTTCTTATTCCAGACTATTGCGCTTATTCCATTTTCTAAAATAAAAGAAATTAAATTTCTAAACATAATTTGATCATACAGTCAAATGGAAATACTGAAAAACACCATGTGCGTGCACAGAGTGGAAACAGAGGGTGTTTATCATGGAGGTTTGAGCAGGCAGTCAGTGCAGCCACAATGTTTACCACTGTGTGAGAGCGCGGACCAGAGTGAGCCTGGTGTCGTCGGAAGCAAGGCAAGCTGTATGACGTGCAACTGAACTCTCCTAGGCAGAGCTGCCTCTACGTCACAGCCTGCATCTCTTCCACAAGTGATTTAAACTGTACCAAATCAGGAAATGCACAACCAGTTTAGTTTGGAAGAACATGCTAGTAGTTGGATACATTTTATTATACTGGCATCAACAGACCTGTAAATTGTCATGGAAGATATAATCATGAAAAACTATGAAATCTCTAAGGCGACTTCAAATATATAGCTGTTTGACATTATGTTTTTTAGATTCTGTCTTTTCAGCAGTAATAGTGAGCAAAGCTGTTTTAGTCAGCAGGCTGTTTAGTTTCTGCTTAGTCACATCTCCTCTCTCCTCTGTCTTCTCACATATTCTCTTTTCTTCTGCTGACTCTATTGAACATGACGACATGTCATATATCACAGGCTGTGTGTGTGTGTGTGTGTGTGTGTGTGTGTGTGTGTGTGTGTGTGTGTGTGCGCGCGTGTGCGCGCGTGTGTGCATTTGCGCATGTCAGTTTCCTGGTTAGTCAGTTTGCCTGAGGCATGCTTCTGACGTCTCCACCAGGAAATACTAAATTTAGATTTCACTGTCTCCGGAGTCCATATAAAGGGCTCTGTTGACTATGTACATAAATATATAATCATGATATACACAGTACAATATAGACAGCATACTGCAATATTTACCGTATAGAATTAAATAATTATATAAATAAATGTGTAACAACTTTAAAGGTCTTAATTAGTGCTGGGCGATTAATCGCATTGTTACGCGCAAAATGGCGACCTCTGCTGGTAGAGAGTTAGAAACTCAATGACAGTCGGAGGGCGATCACATTGGGCTATACAAGCCCACATTTGACAAGGAAACAAACAATAACCCTGAACCTGCAAATTATATTTCAGTAAACACTAGGTTCAGTACATGTTGGGAGGGGCCGCTCATATCTCCCCTCAATATTAAAGTTGGGGAGACCTTTAACGGCAGTGTTTATGTTGTATGACATTATTAAAAGGTACCAATTATGATTAGAAAAGCCTACAAAGATCGTGTGCTACCTCCATTCTGACCCCATTCATTACCCACGATGCACCCTATGGTGGCAATATGGGCATAGAAGCAGCTGTCTTAGAAGCTCTGACCTCCAACGTATTGAGTACCTCGGTACCTTGAGAGGAGAGGAGAGGAGAGGGAGAAATATAGATGCTACAAAGTTTTTCTCTCACTTTTCTTTATTCCATCTGGGAATGTGTGATTTATAACATTTTCTTTCTTTCTCTGATGCCAGAGACAGACCTCTGTGTATATGCTCTGTACTCTTACCTTGGACAAGCTTTATATTCAGTCACTCTCTTAAATCATCACAGGTCCGGTTTGTCCAGAGCATGACCTGGAATACATCATGTAGGATATTATTCATCCAGTTAAACTATAAGAAAGATAGATTGATTTGTGTATTGATTTAACTTAGCCTAAATCTGCGCTAGTTGATATAAGACCGACGCTACTGCTAACCGACTTCTCACTATGACGCGCTGTTAAATGACGCTCTGAATAATGATAATTATATATTATATTCATGAATCATGGGTATGGTTAAATGTCGTGAAGTAAAATAATCTTGTCAGTCCATATTTGACATTGTGTGTTTATCCAAAAGCCTTTGTCGACTGCCTCTTATAAACTGCAGCGGCGCGACACTGCGATTCCAAAAGACACACAGATGTAGAGCCTACAATAACCTTCACTCTTAACTTGTTGTCATTTTTTTTGTAGAGCATGCCTATAAATTGCTTTTAAGCTCAATAATGAACACCAATAGTATTTGACCGGAAGTTCTTCCAATTGTCCGGTAAACTGAAACTTTTCCGGAAACATTGACCCTCACCAATTTCTTCTAGCAGAAACGCTGGTTATAAAAGCTGTAGGACAATATGAGGATGCATTCAATGAATCAATCCCGAAGGAGTAGGCTACAACAGGCACACATTGCGTAATACATCGCCACTACAACACACAGACACTGGCATAGATATTATAGACACAACAAACTAAAGCCATGGCAATAAGAATGTTTGCTTAAACCTCCCGCTGTCCTTGGGTTTCAGGTTTCAAACACACTTCCAGCAAAAACCTTTTCATGCCTGCAGAGGGCGCCAACCACAACACGGACACACGCTGCTTTTGGCTCCCTCTTCTGACCAATTTTGACCCATAGGATTTCTGTAGTAATATCCACAGTAACCCAGCCTTGCAGACTGTCCAGAGCAAAGGTGCAGGCTGACCCAGACAGTAGGCTAACCAAAAACAAAATCTGACTGAACAAAGGTTGCAAAAGTCTGTCTGGTTCTTCCTCCTAAATGAATGGTTTTCTACATTTCTTTCAGTTTCCCAAATAGGCCATCCAGGTTTTTGCGTTAATTCTAGTTGTGATGCTCCTCTATTCTCTCCATGTCTCTCTCTCTGTCTCTGTCTCTGTCTCTGTCTCTGTCTCTGTCTCTCTCTCTCTCTCTGTCTCTCTGTCTCTGTCTCTCTCTCTGCAATATCAATGCCCATGTTATAGGGCTCCACGATTCTGGCTAAAATCACAATTTTCTTGCTTAGAATTAAGATCACGATTCTCCCCCCAAAAGCATCTGTGCTATGTGGTATGATTGTAGCCGATACTATGGAAATCTTTTTTTCATAGTATACCCTCCCACCATTTTAAGAGGGTGGGAGTGACTTTCTGCTGCTGTCTTCCAGAGGGCTGTAGCCTAGTGTGTGCTAGAAGTACGCAAGATGCAGTTTTCCCTTGATGTGCCATGTCTACTGTTATTCGAATAAGCGCAAGCTGGACGCCTCCCTCGTCTAAATCAAGAACTATATAACCTACCTGGAGTAAAAAAGATAAACAGGCCGATTTAGAAATCATAGCAGGATAAAACAGAAGCGCAACGATATTCCATGCCTATTCGCTATCATTTCAAGACGCGGGATGGAAACGGCCTCTGAACAGCTGATCTACCTTTAAAATGCAAAAAGATGGCACAATCCTTTTTCCTGCAGCCTATAATTGCCTGACCTGCAATACCGGCGTAATAAAAACCCGCGTTAACAGAAATAATATTAATGGCGTTAAAATGAGATTGCGTTACGTTACAGCCACAACCTCTCACACACTGTCACTTGCCAGTGACTTTCATAACACATCCATGCTCTCATTGCTTCCTGCTGCTCTGCATCACGTGGTTTTACAGCGCATTGTGATTTGTCGATGGACATAGGAGTGTTTGTTTTGATGCAGTTGGTGTCCAGGGGAATTGTTCTCATGTAGAAATGAGATTGCATAGACGTATGAATCGACATTGTGATGTTATTTCGCTTAATCGTGCAGCCCTACCATGTTACCATTCACATTGCCAGTCTTGGGTCACCCATTGTGAATGTTGATGACGTGTGTGTGTGTGTGTGTGTGTGTGTGTGTGTGGTAACAGTACATACAGCACACTGTGTTGTGTGCATGGCATACCTTGTTGTGTACAAGTCAGCCGGGTCCTGCCTACAGTCTCAGTGTTTGAGAAGGCAAACGTGTGAAGACACAGTGGTCCTGTTAAGAAGCTCTAAATAATGCAACACAACAGGCAGCACTGATGCGTTGTTTAGCAAACATGTACCCAAATGATTAAATATTAAAGAAGCGGGCTGGCTTGCACACCAGGCACACAGACAGGAAGGAAGCTATTATATCCTGTCTCTGTGTCAGTGCCCCGCGGTCTGTGCTGCTGGAATAGGATGCTAATCAATGCCACGTCAATAGCATGGAGAGAGCGGACACCTCAGGAAATATCCATGTTCCCATACGCATCTGTTCAGCATCCAACTTTTATGAACTACTGCAACTACATTTTGTCTTCTTTCTTTCGTTCTTTCATTCTTTCTTTCATAAATTCCAGGCACAGACATGCATTTGTCCAGGCAAAGTGATGACAGGCAATAACAAGAAAACATTCATATAAACGCTAATGGATACTGTACAACAGCCCCTGACTCCCAGTTCTGAGTGTGCATGTGTGTGTACGTGGAATGTATGGTGTGGCGATGTGTTTGTCCCACTAACCTTTAGAGTTTGGGTACCTGCCTGTCTCCATCTGCTTTCCATGTTCCACGCTGAGCAATCATCTTGACTACAGAACAAGATGGCTCCACCACAATGTAGGCTGGCTAGTGGCCTTGTCAGGTGAAATATTAGCACTGGATTGGAATTTCACTATTGATTATCTATTGATTATTCTAGTCCTGCTTGACGGATAGCGTTAGTTAAGAGGCAGTCAGTGTATTTGGTGAATTGCTTTCTTAAACCTGTTGTACTGTAAAGGACATTATCGGAAAACATTTGCCTTACTAAAGAAACCATTCAGTGGACGGTTTGATGTTTTCCTGCTTCTTTCAACATTTCCTGCTTCACCTCCCAATGGGTTCATTGTGGGCGCATGTGTGTATCGATCTAGTATACGGTGTTACTATCGCTTTGTTGCGTAATCTGCATGCGATTTTCAAGGACAATTCCAAAACTAAAATCAAAATAGCATTCAACAGTTATAGGCTACTACATTGTTGAAATAGAGATAGCATTTTTGTTTTCCCCACAAATATTACACACATGCATGTGGGCACAAATCACTTAATTTACTATTGTGCGCATTGAATTATTGTGGTATGAAACCAAGCAGACTAAAATAAGACATCTAGAAGTCTATACAAAAACAAACGTATGGAAGCACCCTAAGAGCTGTGAGACAGCACTTTAGATACCACCAGATAACATCTCTCAGGCTGGTCTGGAGGTTCCAGGCCAGCTATGCGGCATGAGGGTTAGGTTTCCTGTGCTAGCCTTGCATCATCGTGCTAATGGGTGTAATGAAGGGATGTGATGTCCAGCACCGCAAAATATGTTCTCTCCAGTTGAGTTATGAGGCTTCTCATGCGAGACGGTGGAGGGGCTGGTGACTCAGCAGATAGCCTCCATTTACCTACTGCTTCCCAAGTGAACCGTTGATTAAGATGTCCCACCCTGCCAGCCTGAGCAGGCTATTATTCATGTGTTGTGGATGTGACCGGTTAGGACAGCCCTGCCTTATATGACAGGGCATATGTGGCCCTGCCACATTGTCGAGGCCCAATCATTTCCTTCTTCGTATGCTGTATCTGAAAATCACATACTGTATTACGTTTCATTAATGTGTTCTTGCTGGGGTGTAATACTCTAGAGTTACGCTGGATTACAGGGTGCAGAATATATTGTACGTTCTCTACAGTTTCTGGTCTGGCTGTCAAGAACACTCACACTCTCTGCTTTCATCTTCAGCTGAGTGGCTCCACCTGTCATGTTCCACTGGCAGGGTCACACGCATACATCCAGACCTCTCCACTGTGTTTTTGTAGATGGTCATTTGAATTATGTATACTGTAGGTCACATGGTTCCTTATTAGCGGGAGTTATTTGAGGATACATGTCAAATGAATACCTGAATATGAGGGTCTGACAGAGCAATGCATCTTGGGCAGATTTGATCTAGAATCAGCCCATCCATTTACAATATTAGAAACATCGTCTGTGTTGAGGACTGTCTATCTAGATGGCTGTTTACTGTCAGGCCTGAGCCTCTGCATAGCATCAGCCACATGCAGCTCAAATTGGATCACTAAATCAGCACAACAACATGAGGTTGATTTTTAAACCCAGGCGCATGCTGCTGGTATCAACTGTACTACCCATCTGGACACTGATTCGCCTGGTGTTCCTCTGAATGGGTGTATGTAGAGCTCATGGGATGTCTCACAGGGCTACTCCAGTCAATGTCACATGCTCAAAAAATCAAATGAACTCTTATTTTGGATTGTGAAGGAAGAGAAGTTTAGAAATACGCAACCTGTACTGTAGTTCCACACAGGTGACACTTGTTCTGGGTGCTGTAGCATTTAAAGAGATTCAACCTCTCACCTTGTAAGACAGCTGAACCTTGTGACAACACTGGAGGTGTTGTTACAAGGCCTCTGGGCTCTGTAGTGACATCTCCAAGGAAGGAGCTGAAACAAAGGGAGTGTTCAGGCCAAACAATGCCCTGACAGGCTGCTCTGACTGTGTGTCCTGACATTCAGCCTGGCCAGCAGCTGTTGTTCCGGGATTAGGGCATGTCACGGCACAAAGAAACATTATTTCCCCATATTTGAATCTGCTGTTGTTAGGCTATCACATGCTGTTATGAAAAGCCATACTGTAACAGCACATAAAAGTGTATTTCCTGAAAGATGACAAAAATGTTTGTATTGAATCAGAAGGTATAATACTGTATATTAATAGAATCATATTTAATTTCATTTATATCTTTTTGTACACTGTTTAATATAATTTCCTATAAAATAAGGACATGTTTGTTGTTTATCTGTGCAGTGTTGTGTAAGTCTAATGTTAGACATTTATTTGTGTGATAACAGTGATTTTTGTTTGTTTATGTGAGACTTTTGGCCAAGAAGAGAAAGGGTCAAAATTCTAATTATTCACTGCTGGATAATTGATAAAAACATAATCTGTAGGCTACAGGAACTGTTTTTATTGTGTTGGATTCAGGGGAAAGATAGATTAATAGGTGGACTGATTGTTTTGTGTGTGTGTGTGTGTGTGTGTGTGTGTGTTGGTTGCATGCATACATTGGTATTTGTCTTTAGTTTATGTGTGCATCACATATGCATTTACTTTATGGTCTGTATTTCTGTGGATTTAGCCTGTTTGTTTGTTTAGCCTGTTTAGCATGTGTGGGTAAAGAAGACGATTTTCCAAATTCTCTTCAATATTTGAATGTATGATTCTAATTTACAAGTGTCATTTTGTATAGACTTTGTCCCCTTTGAGTTGAACCAAAGATACTCTAGAACAGAAGATCATGCATTACAAGCATCGTCAATAGTATGAAATGGTTCTCTTTCCGTTTTCCTAAGTGGGTGTGGTCACCTCGCCTCTCATTGGACGAAAGCCGATAATGTGAGCATGATGTCAACAGTAGTAATTGTCAGAAACGTTTTAAATAATCGTCACTGACAGTATCTGTGTTGGCAGGTTTAGCGAGAGTGTGCTGTTGAGACAGAGAATGGCCTCAAACAAAGCCTCAAATCACTGAATCTTAAACATTTTAGTGTCAGAAGGTTATAAAGGTAATGGTTGCGGGCTTAATAAAACTGGACTTAAGTTATTATGACCAGAAAGCATCGTTTATAATATGTGCACACTTTAATTTTTCGGAATTGGAATGAAATATGCCATAACTTGATTGACTAGGTGGTAGTGGGAGGATACTTCAGAGCTCATTGGTATAAATCCAGAAATGTTCTCACACCTTGAGCCAAATCAGACTTGTTGACATGACAACTGAGAGTGTCTCTTCAGGCAATACAACTGAAATTCTGGCAGGGAACCTTTTATTGTTATATTCAGGGCAGCATGCTGGAGTGTTCTGAATCTATTATTAATAAAAGCAAAAGTTAATGTTTGGGAATAAATTGTTCAGAAGAAATTATGTGTTTTGTCTATCACCATTTAGTTGCGAAAATCAGATAACAGAAGTATTTTTCTTGTATGATATAATGTAATATGGGTAATAGTGGACATTAGTCTGGTTTGGCACCACTTCTCTCATTTGGCCCAGTTTCCATTGCTCTTGGCTTTGTCAGCACTTATTACTAGAGCTCTACACACACACACACACACACACACACACACACACACACACAGTCGCACCACCCCACTGATTTAATAAACCCCCTTTGGCTTAACATTTTAGGCTTACTTTTGTTATGTCAGGCAACATCTACTGTAACTAGCCATTTAGCTTAGCATTCATGCTAAACATATTATTTTATTTGGTTTTGAAACACAGACTAAAAACACAGCATTGAATCTTATTTATGGGCAGTGCATCAAAGTGATTGGTGTGAAACCTGGTCAAATATATCTACCGTATGTTCCAGGAACACCAATT
Organism: Aphredoderus sayanus; assembly: GCA_027564795.1. Taxonomy (NCBI): domain Eukaryota; kingdom Metazoa; phylum Chordata; class Actinopteri; order Percopsiformes; family Aphredoderidae; genus Aphredoderus; species Aphredoderus sayanus. Next base: position 9,835 of record JAODUG010076246.1, read on the forward strand.
GTATTGTATAACTTTCTCTCCTCATATCATATAAGCCAAATCAACAAATCTATTATACAAGGTCTCAAAGTTGTACTGGTGCTGTTGATGTTTCTTGTTTAATGCAAATAAATCTGAAATGAACACACAAATCGATAGTTACAACATCCCAGAGATGTTGGTGTTCTCTTTGAGTACATCAGCATTACAAGCCTTTTCCCCCTTTGATTATTCACGGTCATAATTAATAATCTGCCATCAGATCATCTTTAAGAGCTGCACATTATAGTAATAGGGAATAAATCAGACAGAGCAAGGCTTCCTGTAAAATGTAAGGGTTGTGATTCATAGCTGAATCTTCCCTTGGCTGGAGACAGTTTATTTCCAATCATATCGATGGGAGAAAGCACCATGTAATTATCTGGCAAAGAAAGCCAGTCATGCATCAATACAGTGATGCCCTCTAGTGGATGTGCTGCATTTTTGCCAAAGAAGACTGTTAATGGTTCATAGCTGCTACTGCTTTATGTTTGTGTTCTCATGTTCACCCACTGCTTACTGACTGCTTTAATGTTCTGTCTTCCAGGAATCTTATTTTCCACATTAGTGTTTGGCCCGGCATGTGGCTTCATTCTGGGATCTGTCTGTACCAAAGTCTACGTTGATGCAGCCTTCATCGATACAAGTGAGTGACATTCATTTTTGTGTTGCTATATGTTCTTATTCATTTATATAAGATGTGTCTATTATGTATAATATATGGATGGTGTGCTAACTCTTGTGAAGTTTATGTCTGTGATAAAAATTAAAATTAAAATTGTAATATTTTATTTAACTTCTAATAACACAAAACAAAAAAGTATTCTTACTGTATATTTTATTATTTATAAATGATGAGTATTATATTTTATTCTGTATGAATTCTTTATTATTTTAAATACAATAACTTTAAACAAAAGTCAGTATTATTATGCTTGACTGTCAGAAAAGTGTTGTCTGTCATAAACACATGGACGTGATTCCATGGTAACATGAACCTCCATCCCTCTGTGTGATGACCAGGTAAGCTGGACATCACCCCAGATGACCCGCGCTGGATTGGTGCGTGGTGGGGAGGGTTCCTGCTCTGCGGTGCCTTACTCTTCCTGTCGTCCCTCTTCATGTTCGGCTTTCCCCAGGCCCTGGACGAGCAGGACGTGGACAGTGGCGGGGAGAGCGAGCAGGCCATGCTGCCCCCCTCCCTGGCACCAGAGTACCAGGGAGCCAAGCCCAGCAACGGGCTGACTTTCAGCTGTGATGCCAACAGTGGCCTGACTGTGTGCCAGCACCTCAGAGGTCGGTCGTGTGTTGTCAGTGTTACTACTGTGCTCACATCCTGCTTCTATCTCATGTGTGAAATGTCTTCATGTTCAGCTGTTTACTAAGCATGTAAATATTAGTATACATTTACTAATATGATGGTGATGATGATGATGATGATGATAAGCCCACAATAAGCAATAGAACAGCACAATTGGAAGTAAAACGATGATAAATAATGAGAGGATGGAGGAAGAATGGCTCATAAGTGGAAGTGAATACTGATTCATTCATTGGACCTTTGGGCCTAAGGTTGCCCCACATCACTTAAGTGTTTTTATTTCTGAAAGAAATGTGTTATATGAATTCAACAGCACGGTTGAGAAGGCCCACTGCCCCCTAGTGGTGTCTGGTGGCCAAGACAAATGATTTACCGTCTGTACTGTCTCTGTAACATTGGCCTCTCTCCAACACTCCAGTGATTCCTCGGGTGACCAGGCACCTCCTGTCAAACCCAGTATTCACCTGCATCACGCTAGCAGCCTGCATGGAGATCGCTGTCGTCGCCGGCTTCGCTGCCTTTCTGGGGAAATATCTGGAGCAGCAGTTCAACCTGACCACTTCCTCGGCCAATCAGCTGTTAGGTAGGCAGGCAGAGATGCTTTAAATCCTGTATAAAACTGAATACTTACATTCAGTTCACTTCATCTGACCACTCCATTAATTGGTGAGGGGTTAGAACAACATTAGAGCGTCTAAAGCCCCATTAAGACATTAATAGCAATCCCAGAGTTCATTAAGGATCACTTAAGGTGCAGCAAGCGATGCTGGAGAAAGGTTGTTGATATTTGAACTCAACATACAGTACAAACAAATACAGCTCTTCCTTCAGTGGTGTAGAAGCTCTGCCCCCAACATTGGATGCACAAGACTGGAATAGAGTTGTGTGGTGCGGTGTGCACCACCTTGCTTGTGTTCCCATTTACAGAGCCATGGCTGAGTAGTGTATTTCTGGCAGATTATCAGCGCACACACAGAACAGACAGCTAGCGAGATTTGGAGATACTGTTTTCACCAAATATCTCCTCAAGGATATCTCCTCAAATATCTCCTCAAATATCTCCTCAAGGATATCTCCTCAAATATCTCCTCAAATATCTCCTCAAATATCTCCTCAAATATCTCCTCAAATATCTCCTCAAGCAGAAATATTTCCTCAAGGAGAAGTATCTCCTTAAATATCTCCTCAAGGTGAATTGGACAGCTAATATGATCGCTTACTCTACCTTTAAAGAATCTCATAAATTACCATGAACCTATGTGGTTTGTTTTTGTCAAATCCAATGTTTTTGCTGTTTAAATTAAATTGAATGAAGTTGAATGTAATGCTTTTCTTTTCTTATCTTTTTTTTCTCCTAATTATTAATTAATATACAATTATAAAATGGAATTTTCACATTTTGAGGAAAACGTAAAATTACATATGGGACCCCTGTACCTAGGCATGACGGCCATCCCCTGTGCGTGTCTGGGGATTTTCCTGGGTGGGCTGCTGGTAAAGAAGCTCAACCTGTCAGCTCTGGGGGCTGTGCGGATGGCCATGATGGTCAACCTGGTGTCTACCGCCTGTTATGTCTCCTTCCTCTTCCTCGGCTGTGACACGGGGCCCGTAGCCGGGGTGACGGTCGCCTATGGCAACGAGTGAGTACGGGGGCATGAAATATCAATGTTCCACTTTTGTTACAGTGCTAGCAGATTATCACAGTAGTTGTCGGTAAGGATTGCACAAAGATTAGCTTGCTTGCAACTATGCTAATTGGTGCTGCAATTGGTGCTGCAAGTTTTTATGTACAAATGTTATATTTTGACTTTATGCTCTTTATGGATGTAGCTTATGTACGTCTATATGCTTTTCAAACACCATGACCCTGAAAGAATCGCATTTCATCCAGGAATTAA
>JAODUG010076256.1:2294-18219 GCA_027564795.1 Aphredoderus sayanus
CCGCCAGCGTGCTCCGCACATGACGTAATGGCTAGGCCCATAGTAACAGGGATTAGCGGGTTGAAGTGACCCTGTCTTTGTGTTTCCCAGCATAAATATTTGGAAATAGCTTTATAATAGTGTGGTTAAAATGTATTTTGTTGTATGCTCTGGCGTGTTTGTTTGATCAGTGCACACCTGCATGCTGTGATTTTTACAACATGGCCATGGTTAAGCCTCCTAATGTGCAACCCTGGCATTCCTGGCAATACTGGCAATAAGAAAATGTTAGCATGCACAGAAAAGTGTTTGGATGGTGAACATTGTGTAATGTAATGGGAGAATAATTACAGTGTATGCTGTACAATTGCATCTCAAAGTTATAGGAATCTTGGCAGGAATCAATTGCCAGGATGTTGTAGCCATTTCAGTACATCTCTGACACAACATTGCCCTTAAATGACTGACATATAGTAACAGAAAATATATGTCTGGAATTTCACATTGCTGATGAAACAACCATTGCAAAAACATTGTTGTTTAAACACAGTATATGGACACAGTTCGCTACCCATTCCCCAAAAAGGCTTGTGTACTTGTCTGCAGTTGTGTTTAAAAACATTTAACAGCGAGCAGGGGGAACTTATGTTCTGTTCTTGGGGCGCTGTAACACAATGGCTATGTTGTAGGTTAGAGCATTGCTGTTCGCTACAGTACTTCTGTTCTACACTGATTCTGAATTATTCTCACTACTTTATGTATTACCTTATTACTGCAGAATTCATGCAACTTACTATAGACGGTGGTTCATGTCTACAGAAAGATAGATGGTAGTTTTGACGGTCTATGTACTGTATGTGTGCGTGTGTGTGTTGAGTGATGGTTTATGTCTTACAATATAGCCATAATGCTTCTTTAACTACCAGTCGAGTCCCTATTGCATTTTATCATCTCAGCTCCTCGCCAAGACTCACGCAAGCCAGAACATTCCAAAGTTGGAAGGCAGGATCACTGTTGGTGTTTTGGTGCAAGCATTAGTAAGGTAGAATGACAGGTTCTGGACAGAAAGGACAGAGGGGAGGAAGTGGGAACAAAAGAGGATGTATGTAAGAGAGAAAGGTGTTTTGTCAGGTTGATTTAAGGGGGACGTTCGTAACAGATCTTTGTGTGACAAAAAGTTGCCCTCCCCCACACATCTCTCTCTGTGGGGACATCTGATGGGACACCTGCACCTAAGGCCAGTGAAAGCTCTGAGTTATAGAGGACAGGTCTTGTTGGCAGCTGATGCTACTTGTAAGAGGTGCTAATTTTTGGAGTATTAGCCTATTAGCGTTAGTGGCTATGTGGACCTGTGTTAATTAATGAGACCTACGCTTTTACTCTGGAAGACTGCATAATGTGTGTGTGTGTGTACGTGTGCGTGTGTTTGTGTTTCCACATGTGTGTGTATATGTGTGTGTGTATTTGGTATGTGTGGAAGCAGGCCTTTAAACGGTTGTTAATTATAGCCAAATGTGCTTTTGTACATGTGTCTGTTTGCCTTTTGTGTTTTTTCTTTGCTGTTTATTTGTGAGAGCAAGAAAGACATTTCTTTTGGAATAACAATGTGGATTAGAAATCCCTAGACACTGGGAATAAGATATGATACAATTGTCAAAGCATTTAGAGAGGATGTACTGTAAATGACAGCTGACATAACCCTTAATGTCAAAGCAAATGGACAGGGATTCACAACTGGCCTCAGTGTAAACAATACATCAGGGGTGTAAAGACTATATTCCACCTTCCTTTTTGACACCTTCATTTGCTGTGGCCCTATTGAAGACACAAGCGTTGAAAGTGTTGAATTTGTTCATAGTTGAGAGAGAGAGAGAGGGTGTACACTAATATAAACAATAGTTGTTTGACAACGAAATACATTCATACATTGTAACATTCATACTACCTTTTTAGATAAGATGGTTTTGAGATCATGCAAAATATACTGAGTGTCATAGTGTATGATGCATTTTAAATCTTTAATAATTGGACAAAGTGAGAGTGCAGTAGCAACTAGTTTTCACACAGGTACCATACTGTATCTGTAAACAAGGAAAAAGCATAGTAAGAAACAAAGAACTGACATTTAGTCTATAAGATACAGGTTATTCCCCACCAGTGGCACATCTTTGAAATAGCACACCTTTATGACTCTATGTCCCTTCCAACCCTTGTGTTTGGTGTGTGCCTCGTAGTTCATCTGGCATACCAGACCACAAAAGGCTTGTCAAAGACTAATACATGTTCTAGTGTTATTGTGATCTTCCTTATCGGTTTATTGAAATTGCATTGGTGTAAGCTAAAATGGTGCCACCTAAAAAGTGGTTGGTATTGCTGTGTAGTGTTAGTTTAGGACTAAACGCTCATGTAGTGTGTTAGATTCGGTGGTTTTCTGGAGGGAAAGGTCACTCTTATCATTGTTTACTAGACTATAGCATGGGTCAGCACACAGGTCATGTTGATTTTTGTGAAGAAAGGGTCATGGTGTTTTGTATTTTGATGTGCTGTTATTTTTTATTAATTTAAGACGTACAGTAGGCAGCTACTTGGTATTTTTATTATTGTTTTGTTTTTATAAAATAGCATCATTAAATTATTTTATCTTACAGGAGAAGATTTCTAGTCCAATAGAATGTTAGGCTACTATGTTTTTGCTGTTCTCATCCAATCTAATTGATATTTCAATTCTCAAACATTTTGGCTACTTGTTCACATATTTTCTGTGCAGACCATTTGGTCTATAATCAAACTCCTACCATATGTTATGAGTAAATAAATACATGCATAAATAAATATGATGAATAATATGGATTGGAACTTTGTAGTGCTAAACTCTGACATAAATCAGTTACGCTACAAACAAATAAAGGCCAAGTTACAAAACCCTGTAATGGCAAATCTCCACAAAGCATTATTAATGATATTTAATTTCAATAACGCACACACAGACACACTGGGGGGAATGGCATCTATTGTTAGAATATAATTGATGGGGTTCTCCCATCTAATATTCCCAAATTCAAGTATCAGCTCACAGCTGTGCTATTATTTATTGTTCTTGGCAGAAAGTGACTCTTTGTTGAAACTGTCACAATTAAACACCAGTTGGAATCTCGTCACCTCTGGCTAAGAAATGGTTTCCCTCCATATCATCAAGGTCATAACCATGGTTTCTATCATGGAGCCAACAAACAAACACTGGCTTTTGTCACATTGCCAAGAATCTATTTGCTTTATCGCAGAATTGTGTGACTTTGCTCTCCCACCCAGGATATTTCTCATGTGAGCAATTATGAGAAAATGTTTTTTTGTTTTGTATTGGACATAGAAGGTCTACATGAAATGTTGACCAATAGTCCCAGTGCATTTTACCAGGTGTTGTACATCCACTTAGTAACCATTTTAAATATGTGGATGGACACAGGCAAGTTTATATGAGAAGTTTATATGAGAAGAGTATGTTGACATAGTAGATATACAGATACTATGATGACAAAACCAGCTAGTTTTCCCCTGAAAATGATCTCACTGTCTGCTCTTCCGTGTTTATCTAACTGCAATCCAAATGCATATCCATGCAGACATTAGCACCATACCAGTGTGATTGCAGACACACCCGCATGCACAAACATATTCGTCCTTTTTTCTCTTTTTTCCCGCCCCACTTTCTAAAACACACCCACACGTAAAAAATAAACACAGTGACACACACATTGTGCTGCACACATGGTAGGATAACTACACGAGGCCCTCTTGGTTGTGTGTCATTTGCGAGCCGCGCTATATGTTAGCGATTAGCCATGTCAGTGTTTATGGAGCATTCCCCGCTCAGGAAACGCTGTGTCTGTTTGGATGGCTCCAACAAGGCTCCATGCAGTCACTTTAAATTCATTGTGTCCCCCAAACTGTAGACGAATGTCTAGGAGACTCTAACATTTCTCAACCTGATTAATTTTACTTTTATATTGTTTACCATAGTTTTGCTTTACATGCTGTAGAAACTTAATCTTAGTAGCAATTCTTTTTCTCCAGCAGGGCCTGGAGGTCAGGCGGGGGTCCCTCTTGAACTTCTGATAGTTTTTGCTGTTTATTAACTAATGTGGTCTTAATTATCTTGTATTACTATCAATTCTTTGTGGAATGCTACACTGTGGAAATTGACAAGCTTGCTCCAGGCTATTCTTCTGGGACCTACATCACGCTTATTGTGTTTTTCTTCCCCGCAAAGACATTTTGTTTCACGCAATGACCTTGTTTTTGTACAGTGCTGCTGACTTTATCTGTCGCATGCATTCCTTCAACGATCTTCTCATGGGAATCATTAGGCCTAGCGTATTGAATTGAATTGAATCAGAGAATGAGAATGCATGTCTTGTTATTCTTCATACATTTCATTTTAAACGTAACATTTTTACTCCAAATACTAGTTTGTCTAGTTACTGTATAACTAATGTTGTCATGTCCCTGCTTCCTTAGGAAGTAAACACGAAACACGTTGTTGCTAAGTTCAGCCTACATTGTGTCTGAAGGCCTAATTACCCCTCTAAAGGGTGGATATTTGAAGGCTTTATAAATGACAGTTTGCACTGTACTGTGACCCCCCTCCACCCAATCATTCTTAACCCTTTGTGTTTTCACTGTTTAACATGAACACTTATGTTTTTACCTTGGTATATGCTAAAATAGTTTAGTAATAAATCTAAGTAGACACGCGAACAGCATAACATTGGGGGTAATCTCACGGTGGCCCCTTAATCTGCTAATATAATAACCTACTGTAATTAGAAAATTGCATTCATCTGAAAGCCTATGCTTTTAGGTCATTACATCACTCTCCAATGCAAACATCTTATTAGTGAAACCACGTAATCCGACACCCTCCATACATGTTTCTATCCAGGCCATGCTTGTTCTCCAATTACAGCGTCAGTCATGCCAATGTGGTAGGCCCCATTTTACATTTCTACTGTGTATGACACAGCACAGGTACAACTTTAACAAGTGCTAAAGGTCTGTATTCCACAGACCCCTATAGACTATGACTTCCACACTTCCCACTAGCTATATAACCTCTCAGCTTACCGGATTTGAGTCAGGGACACACACAGGACCAGTCAGAGGCTATGGAATAGGAATTCCGCGTTTGAACCACACGACTCAGCTATTAGTGCTTCATGGAGCATGAACCTGTGTGCTTTTCCTTTTTAAACCTTTATGCTCAGTTGAGCATTAAGTTCCCTTGCTCCAGTGTCCACGCCAGTCTTGATTTATTTATTTATTTGTTTTATATTCTAGATAATATTAGTGAATACAGTAGTTTCCTTTAAAGACCACAATATACATACTTTTTTTTTTATGAAATGAATTTAATTGTTTTTAGGGTTTTTCACCAAGCATTTTCAATCTCAGCTCAATTCCTTGCAGACTGACGCAATGTGGATTTGAGGAAACTTGTGTGCTGAGCTCCACGTATCCACAAAATCTTAATTACGGTTTTATTCAGCGAAAGAATGAAAGCCCCAGCTGCAGGACATTTAATTGAAAAAATGATGAAAAAAATTTGAACTCAAACTGACACGGCATCTGCCATAGCCACCTGGAATACACAAAGAAAATTGGAGACTTTTCTGAGAGTTTCTGAAGATGTTTATGTGTATATTTTGACTCTTGGATAATAAAGCATATTTTTTACTTGAGCTTGCAACCATACATTGGCGACAGTTTTAATGGTTCTCATTTTTATAGTTGCCTTAGTTTGAAGATGAACAATGTGATTGTTAGTTTTATTTCAGCGTTGTCTGTTTAAACCAGATGACCACTGTGGGATGGAAATATTGGGGGATGTGTGTGTATGTGTGTAATTACAGAAAATTACTATCATATGTCCCCAAGTGTTTTCGGTGAAGGTAAAAGCAAGCCCAAGGAAATCCACTGCCCCCATCCCCACCAGCATTACCTCTTGGCCTCCACCCTGGGTCTCAAACATCCAGTGGACCAGTGCACGTAACCCTGGGAACCGTCAAATAGTGAGGGATTATGTGCAAAATAACACAGACACATAGCTCGTTCCATTCGGAGAAGTTCTGAACAAGATCAAGATGGTCACAGGCTTGCTCGCGAGTTAACTTGACTTGATGGCTCACAGACGTTCCAGGTTCTAGCCTATAGCCTCTATAAAGCTTATGTAGGGTTCAGAGTGTGCGTTCTGGGACCTGAAATCATTCCCTGAAGGTTTAATTTGACTGCTTTTCGATTTGGACACTCCTGGATCGGACTCAGCACTTATGTTAGTGTTGTAAGAGCACACCTAATAATGTGAGGATTGAATTTCAAAAAGCCATGCTTTTGAAAATACATATTTAGTCTGAACGTATGTATTGTGTGGTGTGTAAGGGCTGAATGTAGCCCTGCTTTCTGAAGGAGACCCAGCATGTGCGAGTGAGGCACATATGCGTCCACACAAATGATACTGTTTCCTGTTTGTCTTTGCTTTTATTCCTTCATATCTTTTTACAGTGACAGTTGACACCTGACAATTGTCAACTAAAAACAGTTCTTTTGTATTCTTTTCCTGGGTGTGGCTTTTGTGTGTGTGTGTGTGTGTGCATGTGTGCGTGCATGTGTGTGTGTGTGTGTGTGTTTGTGCGTCTGTGCTTGGGCGCATGTGTGTGCGTGTGCTAATGTCAGGTAACACCAGGCAGCAAGGCAGCCCAGGGTGACCTCTGTCCAGGTGACACCATCCTGGCCATCAATGGAGACAGCACAGAGACCATGAGCCACATGGAGGCCCAGAACAGGATCAAAACCTGCACCCACCAGCTGACTCTCAGCATCATCCGGTAAGGGCTTTACTACCGCTTTACTGGTAAATACCTCCGCTCAGGGGAACTGTGGAATTGTATGAACAATACATTCGGTAAAAGGCCATAACAAGCATGAGTCATATACTAATAAGCAGTCCCTGCTACAGCTCTCAGCAGGGTGCACTCCCCCTGTTTCAAATTGTTAAGTCGGACACGTCATAGCGATGTATGGTTTTTATATTGCCGCTGATTTATTGCACCAATATGAGAAACATACTGTTCATACTGTCATAATTTCTGGCCAGCTCAGCTATATGTGGCACACACTGACATTTGACAGCTTTACAATAGTCAAAGTGATCTATTCTCTGTTGCTACAGACTGCTATCAAGCTCAATGAGCCATGCATATACAGTATATAAAGAGACACTCACCAACCTTCTGAACTAGGTCAGACTTGTATATTTTACCATGTCTCGATGTAAGAAATTGTTTTTTGCAGTGGGGCATCAATTTTAGGATGGGAACACTTAAGGCGGACTAGCTGTCCATATAAGGATAGACGGTTCACGCAGTTTCAGAATGGAAATGTAAACAGTCAAGGACAGAGTAAAAGAGCAAGTGATATACAGAGAATGTGGATAATATGGGAAAAAGTGAGATACTATAAGTCCATTCCCACATTTATATAGACAGTTTGCTTAGGTTTTCTGCAGTGATGATGTCTAACTACTGGAAAGTGCTGAAAAAATAACCTGGCACTACCAGATTCATCCAATATATTCAAATGGAGTGTGCTCTGTGGTTTAAGCCTGAGTTACAACAGCAGCTCACTCACAGCTGTTTCAGCTCTCCCCATCTATGGCAGTAGACCAAACAGCCTCTCCCCGTGAATGGCCAGGATTTGTGGCGAGGTAGATTTGCTGATAAGAGTATAAATATGACTCCCTCCCTGATGCAGGATATCATGCAATATTCTATCAGTTTTAACTTTGATATGAACAAGCTTTCTCTTTGCATGCAACCAAGCTCTTTGCTGGAGAAATTACGCCATGCGTCAAACTGAGCGTTAAGTGGTTTACCCACATTGAGGTTGTAAATTTATTTTGGGATACGTGAAGCACAGTTCAGTGCCAGCTGAAGGAGAAACTAAAAGTCTTCCAGGGAAAACTCCAACAGGACTGTGGAAGAAAAATCAACACGTGTTCTATTTGGGAGGGATGGAGAACCTTAATTTCAGTAGGGTATCTCCTTTATCATGGCTATCATCCAGGTTTATTCAGAAGCCTTTGTAAATTAGGCTTATTTAAGACAAAATAGAGCAAACATTTGTGTTTTTGTCAAAGGTGCTGCTGCTACAAATTAGCCTCGGCTAAATTATGCTTGACATCTATAAGTATTTATAGATGTATTTTATAAATGAAACCTGTTAAATAAATATATAATAACATCAGCATTAGCTCATTCCATTTTCTAATAGGCCGTGTTTTCAACCATTGAAAGATGGCAGGCCTAAGAGATAAAACAGGCGGCACTGAACAGACAGATGAATTCCCTAGTGAAAGACTTGGAAGGCTCTCGGGGATATTCTAATTCTATTCTGCCCTGCATTACTTTAAATCATAAGCATGAGTAAACCTCAGGCACCATCACACTCTTCTTCCTCTGTCTCTGTTCTTCATTAACGTGAACCATTAAGATGTGGGGTCTGATAAAGACACTGTGGGGGCTGAACTAGGCTATCTGGTATCTGCTGGTATGTGACCTTTCCTTAGGGTACCAGTGGAGTAATTACACTTTAAACCAGACTGCTACAGAGAGAGAGAGAGAGAGGAGAGTGAGAGACAGAAAGACACAGAGAGAGAGCGAGAGAGGGAGAGTGAGAGACAGACATACAGAGAGAGAGAGAGAGAAATAAGATGACCTGCTTGCTGCAGTATGTGAAGACTAGGCAGACAGGGAGGATGGTGCAATAGTTCTCTGGAGGAGGAACTGTACGAGGCTGAAAAAGGCATTGGAAGATTGAGACAAATGAAAGGAGAGGGGAAATGAGAGCGGACAGTTGAAAGAAGGGGTGAAGCTTGGGCTGAGTTTTAGATTGGAGCATCAAGCGAGAATGATAAAACGTGCACACTCGTGTGAGAGAGAGGACCTGAACTAAGAGAATAGGCTGAAGTGCAAAGTCAGTCCGCAGGAATCAAGTGAATAGGGGGGAGTGATAAAGTGTGAGAGAGAGAGAGAGAGAGAGAGAGAGAGAGAGAGAGAGAGAGAGAGAGTCTAGAATGCTACTTTACAGTCACAGTCTTTCTGCCATGCGTATGGCTGGAAATGCAATTACACACTCACACTACCGTGAAGCTGGCATTGAGTTTCTCTGCTTTCCCTGCCTGGGGGAATGCATTGCCACTCACAGTATACACAGCCATTGCCGTCATTAGACATGTGCTGTATGTGTGTGTTTGTATTCTTACTTAAAATAATTTTACGACCCCGTGCGAGGTCCCTAGCGTGAGAACCACAGGGGCTAAAGTCTGATATTACAAGTTCATAATGTAAAATAGAGGCTGGATATTTTTGTTTCTAGAACATAGGTTGCAGTTTATTTATTTGGTTTGGTTAATAATCACCATGGGAATGTCATTTTCCTGCATAAAGAAAATAAGGTCAGTGTTATTTGCTGATGTGGAGGTTAAATATTGCTCTGTCAGTGCATTGGAAATAAGTAATCTTATGTGGTAGGTTTAGATTTTTTTTAATACTTACCATTGATTACAGGGTTGAATAAATTCTGGGAGTAACTGGGAAAACCCATGCTGACTCACTATGCTAGAAAATAATATTGTAGAGAACAACAGGCCTCAGCCCTTAAGACTGCACCATAAAGGACTCAAAACAGTCGCAAAACTAGAGAGAGAGAAAAAGCGACTATAACGAGAGGCCTGTAATTTTATGTTGCTGTCGTTGGACAGATATATGAATCCACACATCTTCCGTCAACCAAAATTGTATTGGCTGAAGCCGAGCTGGGGGCCAGTCGCATAAGAATGTGCCCTTGTCATGTCTCCGCGTTCATTAGTTTCATAACCCCCAGTTTTCATAATTTGTATCATGGCCTAGTTCTTCAGAAACCCATTCCTGGTTCCCTGACCAGGCAGCCTCATGAAAACAGAGGCAGAGAAACGACATAAGCTGCAGCAGCTGTCTGCGGGTAACTGACACAGAATCTGCTTTTTTAAGTCCATAAAAAACACTGCTGTTAAAACATCAGACATGCATCAGTTATAAAGTGGAAAAACTAGAGGAAAGAAAGATGAAAAGGAAGATGGAAGAGGTACAGTATGTATGAAGGATTAGCAAAGGACACAAAGGACGGAAAGTTGGTAGAAAAGGACAGCAGTAAAAAAGTGAGAAAAGAAAGCTGGAAAGAAGGATGAATGGCAGGTAGGAGAGGAAGAATGTAGAAATAACTGACCAAAAAAGAAAATAATGAGCGAATGCTGTGGTCATCATTTTTACAAAGTTCTCCAATTCACTCGTTTCCCTCTTTTTCCATCTTTCCCACCTACTGCTACAATCCCATCAGCACATTGCACTTGAGCCCAAATGGCATACAGCAAAAGTACTTTTTGACTTTCTGTTATGGCAACAACATCAGAAGGACCATGTGTGGCGAAGAACAATCCCCCGTCACGGCGAGTTCACCGTGGTGTCAGGACAAACGGAACGGACGGACACACACACCGTAGCCAATGCTTGAGCGAGTCTCGGCTCCGGTTCTGTACGGACTTCACTTCCCCAGGGTCTGGGAACACAAACCATCTGCATAGGAAACCTTCCGCATCTCTCTCCAGCCAACTCCCCCGTTCCACAACACACACACACACACACACACACCTCTTCCAGTCCTCCTCTTCCTTCCTCAACGGTTTCAATTTTAGCCTGTCCTCCTCCTCCCTCCCTTCCCCTCATTATCAATCCTTCCTTCGTCATTCTTTACCTCCTCTAATCTCGTTTGCTCCCTTACCTACCCGTCTCCTTCTCTCTCTGTGGCTCCTGCAGGGCTTCTTGGAGAGAGTGGCCACCAGGGCCTGAAGTACAAATGAGGGTGGGCTGTGGTGTTTCCACTGCTAGTCATGGCTCATGCAGCCTGGGATTTGTGCGTTGTGTGTGTGTGTGTGTGTGTGTGTGTGTGTGTGTGTGTGTGTGTGGCTGTGTGCGGTCTGTGCCGGTGCACAAATTCGAGTATGTGTGTGTATGCACACAGCGCACACACACACACATACTAACACACTCAAATGTGTATTATCCTGGCTCTGTGTTTGTTAGCATGTGAGAGGCAGTGTTTGTGTTTGTGTGTATAGTCTAGCATGGTGTTTGTGTGCATGAAAGGCAGAAAAAGCATTGAGTAAATAAAACAAAACACAGGAAGTATAGAGGACAGTTTGACTGAATGGTGTTTATTCAAGTAAATATAACAGAAGAGTAGAGGGAGAACTCTTATACAGTAACAAAGAAAAGGTACAAATTGACTACAGTGGAGAATTTGAATAAAAGAAAAACTTGCTTAAGAGGCACGCAACTCGCTTGAAAACAAAATAATCGATTTGTTCATGTGAAAACACCCAGAGATCTTTCCAGTGAAGCTCTTGCCCCCTGCTGTGACTCTGTGACCCATGACTCACAGCTGAGGAATTATGAATGGTAACCAAAGGAACACTGGACTCCAGCTATAGGACAAAGAAAAAAAGAACCCTCCAACAGAACGAAGCAATGGACCCCCTCCAATCATACCCCCAAGGACTCTTCCATCATCCCTTCATCTCCGTCTGCTGTGGCTGTAAACGCAACATCAAGCGGGATTTGGAGAAGCCGACATTGTGTGATGACTGTTCCTCTTTCATTGACCTCGTACCCACACAACCCCCACCCCTCCCTCCTTCCAGAACAAATCATTTGTTGCGTTTTCACATTAAAACCAAAAACACTGTGGGTGTCTGACAGTGTTGTGACTCATCTAACTCCTGCGCTAAGACGAAGAAGAAAACCAGTTCCGTCTAGCGGAGATGAGCTTGACAGCAAGACCCGAGACACTGGGGCAGGACTCTAAGTGAACCCTGTAAATGTTCCCCCTCATTGGCCGCATCTTAATTTGAGGGGACTTCAGCTTCCCCGCGTCTGTCTCTCTCTCTCTCTCGCCCTTCCCTCCAACGCCGGGATCGTACGCGGCCAAAGTAAACTCATCCACCACACCGAGAACCAGATCTCCCAGTGCAGGAAATTAAACCTGGCAGGGAGAGGTTAGGCAAGGGGAAAATATGACCAAAGGAAGAAAGCTGCGGTGGTGACCTGAGATCAGGCCGCGGCAGACGTTTCTGCTCTGCTTTCATGTTGCGCATGGAAGTCCTCTCTGCTCCCTGTGTGTCAGACATCTGTATTCATCTGTCTTGTTCCACACCAATGTGACACCGACTAATGCGATGATTAATTGCGCAAAAGTGAAACGCGCTTGCACAAGTATTTAAACTCCTCCGCTTAGTTGGCAGGGTAATAGGCTGACAAAATTATGTCATGTTTGTAAAATGAATTCCATTTAGTTTGGGAATACTGATCTCTCCCACACTCTCTCTCTATCTCTCTCACTATCTATCTTTCTATCTCTCTCGTGTGAATGTTTGTGACTTACTGTAGTGATCAGTATGGACACATTAGAAACATTAAAATAGGTCTAGAAGTGTCCGCCCCCATGCTACTGTATTAATCATTGTGCATCTGTAGAAATGAATGTGGGTCTCCTGTATAATTCATCTTTTTTTGACTCCTTGGCATTGGAGCCAGACAGTGTAATGTTAGAGATGAGGTAAGACCTTTTAATACAACATATCTCATTTGGAGTTAAGGAACGGATTTGGCTTTTACAGTTTATAGATGGGTGAATCCACCATCAGCATTTCCACGCCAGCACAGTTATCTGTGCCAGGCCAATGCAGAGCTCACGTTGATCCTGTTAACACGCACCTGTTCAAGGGAAACAGGGATAGAGAAGACATGAAAGAGAAAATGAGGGAAAAGAAGGCAGGAAGGAAGGAAGGAAAGATCCAAAGAAGCAGGTTGGATGGATGGAAGACATAAAAGAAGAGTTGGAAGGGAGGAGGAAGAAATGAGACAAAGGCAAGAGATGGGACATAAAACAGAGCAGGGATAGAAGCAGGAGTAGAAGCAGAAAACAGAGACAGCAGTTGGCCAAAGTTGGACAGCAGAGCTGTGATGGGCCAATGAGCCCTGCTAATCCCAAACACTGGAAGACACACTAAACTGGCTTATTGAAACCAACAATACGGTCCATTGTTCTTGATGTACTGCTGTGTAGTAGACCGTTTCTGCCTGATTTAGCCATTGACATTAGGCTACATTGTAAAGCTTTTTGTAATAAAAAGGTTACCCACTCACGCCAGCTTACTCATCTCCATAGTTATAGCTGTACGCCATGTTCTGAGGGTCTTTGTCTCCCTCCTCCAAAATGCCAATTCTACTTGGAGACTACTGGTTGAACTTTAGCTTGTTTGTGTCGTTACCATCGAAACCAAACAGTGGGAGAATACAACAGCCTTCCATCCCACAAACAGAGGGAAGAGGCCAATGGATGGAGGGAATGACGGAAAAGTTTAGACCATGACCTGTATCTGATGAAGTAGAGGTGGTCAGTGACCCATGATGGAACACAATAATTCTTAGATTTGAATGAATTTGATTTAAAACGCACATTTCTTGACCCAAAGTGCTACAGTAGAGATCATAAAACAAGCTACAAGATACAAAATAAAATAAAACACAGGGTGCACAACACAGGGTCATTTGGGGTGTCGCAAGATTATTTTTAAGTTCTTTATTTGTTGTAATACCATTATAATAACGTATAACCCAGTTTTTTTTCTTTAACTGTTGTCCTCTGGGTCAAACTGACCCAACGCACTAGCTGTTTGTGGCAGATAGACGGCGCTAAGTGTAATTCTACAACTTACACAGACATATGATGTGCACTGCTGGCACAACAAGGTGTGTGTTTGAAACCTGAGGTCAACAGGAGGGTTAAAAGACACAAAAATACATAAAGAAATAATTAACAAATACATAAAGAAATAATTAATACTTAAATAATTACACACAGCAATGACAATAAACACAATCAGACACAATCAAATAGCGCCACCTGGTGGCCCAATATGATATAACAAGGACAACAGGAGGGTTAAGCATATTATAATGGTCTTGTTTGGTATTTGCTCACAGCTTTGAGCCATGAAACACCTTCATGGCAATCATGGCTCTAAAGGTATGCAACCTGTTCTAGTAGGAGGAGATGGTCTAATGCTCATCTGTCACTCACTTACAGTGCCTGTAAGATTGTCGATTCGATAGCAACACCTCCGCGTTGCTTATCTGAGCTGTGGCCTCGGTCCCGCCAGCGCACTGCCAGCTGCACTGTGATGACCTCACCTCTGTAGACGTCAGCTTTCCACCAGTCACACACAGGCCAGACAGACATACCCCTGCGCACAGCACACACACACACACACACACATACAGAAGCGCACATACCAAAACGGCACACTGCCTTCTTTGTTACCGTTTCGTGGCAGTTAATGGTTTTTACGTCTGCAGCCAGAGGTGTGAATGAGTTGGTGGGAAAGAAAGACCCCCCCCTAGCACACACACACACGCATGCGTGCACATTGCTCTATGGGTCCTGAGTTTGTCGGCGTTCGGGAAGCCTGACGCTTGCCCACTTAATGGGAAATGCTATGGCAACCGCAAACCTTCCAGTCCCATGAACCGTCCACTTTTTATTCTTCTGCTTCTTTTCGTGTGAAAAGCAAACCACCAGTATTCACACATGCAATGCTCTCCGACACAATATAACGCCATTGGAAACAAATCATACGCTTTTATTAGGCAAATCGTTAGGCTACATTTCAGGTTTTTTATTCAACCAAGGCTTATTATATTCAAACCAATTCTATACCACTTTAATGGTTACAGTAAAACCAGTTGACCTAGTTTCATTTCTGCATGTTAAAAACTGCAAAATGTGGAACTATAATTCAATAGGTTAGATTAAACAGCATATTCTATCAATCTATGTGAAAGCCTGTGTGCGTATTCATATTGTTAGCAAGCTGACATTATTAAGTGCTACCGTATGACATTGTTACGGGTGATCAAATTGGAATAAATACAACTGGAGCCAATTACTCATGATCTGAGAAGGAAGGGAGAAAACGTCTGATAGCAGTGATTTATGGTTCTTTGCTTTACAAAGACGTGGTCATACTGTGTAGAGTATTCCAAGACAGTCCATGCAGAAAAGTTATGGAGTGATGAAGCATTTATCTATGTCCTGGCGACTGAACACAGCTCTGTCCCACTCATGTATATTACTGCCAAACACACACACACACACACACACATACAGAAAAAGACAGGCAGATCATCAATCACATATATCAGTGTTATTATTTTTACTATTCATTCTATTTCAACTGTAGATTACTAAACTATAAGGATTCAAAATAAACACAATAATAGTGGCTTGCAACTATTGTAATTTAATTTGGGGGTTTTCAATGATATTAATCTCTCTCTTTCTCTCTCTCTCTCTCTCTCTCTCTTTTTTTCTCTCTCTCTCTCTCTAGTTCAGGAGCTGGAGACAGAGTATGGTCGCCTGTGGTTAGTGAAGATGGCAAGACAAGTCCCTACCTAGATTCTGATTCACAGGTAAAATCGATTCAGGAGAATTTAGTAATAATTTACAACCTTTTTCACAAGAATTACATGTCTGTTTTGCTTGCTGAATTGCCATTCCACCTACAAACAGTTCATGGACATGTTTCTGCAGGTATTGGGTAGTATAGGTTACCACTTTCCATGTGCAGGAAGTGTTGTTTTCCTCATCCTGGATATAAACTTAAGAGCAACATGTAAAATGAAGTGACTTTCTACAGTATGCCAGTGGGGAATATCTAACCAGGCTGCATAAAAGAGTACATCTACCCATTTTATTTTGCAAAGGAATAATTATTTTGTGTTTGAAGAGTACCATTTTAAAC
>JAODUG010076257.1:0-13070 GCA_027564795.1 Aphredoderus sayanus
ATATATATATGCATGTTTATTAGAGTGAATATGTTTTAAACACTAAAATTAGTACCACTGTAATTGTCACAACAGTATAGATTTAAACGCTTTTAGCTACAGTATGAAAATAACACCACGTAGATCAAAGTCTCCATTTTCCCCCAGTTAACATTGGAAATGCTGCATCTGTGCCACTAGATGGCAGTATATACTCTTGCACCTTTAACGTTCTAGCAGACTCCACCTGCTTATACAATAGGAAAGACTCTCATACCTTTACGCCCCTCCCTTTGGAACTCCACGTGGCACCACTCGCCATCGTTCAGCCTACTGTTGCTGGCCTTCATCTTGATGCTGCCAGAGCCCATGTCCATCAGCAGGTAGAGGAAGCCGTCCAGCAGCTCTATGGCAAAGTAGTCGGCCCTGGGCTTCTTGTCAGCCCGAGGGCCCTGCAGACTTCCATGGCTGAAGAGCAACAGTCCGCTGGGCTCCGTGGTGCGGAAGTCGAAGGAAATTGCACCCGTTTTCTTGGTGTTCCACCTGGGCAGAGTCAGGTAGGCGGCGGGGCTGTCGAAGGTGATGGGCTCCAGGGCTTCCACGGTATCACAGCGAAAAACCAGGTCACCGTGGACACTGATCTTTGGGTCGCCCTGTTCAGCCAGCTGTGACAGCTCCAGTCTAAACTCATTATTCTTGTAGACCACCTTGAGAACACCAGAGAGACTTCACGCTAGCATCACAGCTTGGAGAAACACATTCACTCCATCATATGAAAATTACTCACCTTCACAACATCAGAACTGGTGTAACATAAAAGGAGCCCAACCAATCAATATTGGATTACAATTCTTATTTTTATGTGTACATGAAAAATACACTTGACCATGAATGGCATGCTGTCCGTCCTCAAATGAACTGCCTATCATTTTGCTGCATGATGCACGAAAAAGCTTTTTATTTTGCATTATTATTGCATATTGGCCATAATACAGTATAGGGCAACGCCAATATCTTTTGACATGCCAATATCAGGTATTATAACCCTCTTGGATATATTTTTGGGCACCAACACGTAACATGTGGACAAGATATGGGAGCGAGGATAAAATGGCCCAGCTGTATCAGCTTCATTACAATATATGTACTGTAGACATCAATATGCACATCTTGTTGGTAACATTAACAGAGGATTGTTTAGACAAAGCCGCATCTTGTCTCAATGAGACTGTCATGACCACACGCTGTGCCTTCCTGCAGAGATAGACAGAGACGCCAGGAATGAACATATTTCATTTTCACGCTGCTGGAATTCAATGTCAAAAGCTCGCTGACACCCAGCTCCAGAGTGTTAACTAAACCGCCTAAAAACACACACCAAGCTTTGAATCACACTGCATACCAAGCGACACACACACCACAAAACATAGCCCATATAGGTAACCAAAAAAAACAACGTTTACTGGATTGCAATTGTCTTTTATCAAGGACAAATTACAACCATTTTCAATTAAAGCAATTAACAGGAAGACTTACATTCCTCAATCACCAATACAAATCCAAGGAGAAAAGGACATTAGGAAGGCATAGCATCCAGAGAAAAGAAATCACACATGTACATGAGTCTGAGTTTGAGGTGTAGTGTTGTAATTAAGACCACCCAAACAGACCAATTCTTGACCAAGACTAGAGTGTAATGAAACCGTAACAAGACCAGAACAGTGCGAGTCCCACACTGCATGACAATCTTAAGATAAAATGTGGAACGAGAACTACTATATAGGCACTTTTCAAATGTACCTTAAAGATCCACAATCCTATAAAAAACAAAAACAAACAAACAAACAAAAAAAAAAACACATACAGTAAGACAACTTAGATTCCACTTCATTCTAGGGCTGGGCGATATGAATTCGAATAAATAATCAATATGAATTTGATTATTTCAAAATACCTTGATTATAGTTAAGTAACTGTATAAAATAAATAGATGAATAAAGGTTAAATAATACCATGTGCAAAAATGTCAATGCAACACTGCTGATTAAGAGCAAGAGAATGGATTGAACATCAGGACAGCTCCAATGGATATTAGTGGATGTGTACTGTATGTGTGCTCATAGTGTGTGAATCCGCTATTACTTGTGATCTTGTTCTCAGTAATCTTGTCCTATCACTCTCTCTACTAGGGCTGCAGCTATCGATAATTTTGGTAATCGAGAATTCTACCGATTATTACATTGATTCGTTGAGAAATCTAATAATATTTTTGCTATATTAAAAGAACAATAGTAAATACAAAAGACAAAATAATACATTTCATCATAAGGAACAATTAAGTGGTTTCTATTGTCTAAATTTCAAACACTATTTGCAAACACTCTATTTGCAAACCACTATTTGCAATTCACTAAACCATTTTAGTGAATTTAAGTACAATTTGGACTGTGTTTGGAGATTCAGGTTCAAACACAGATAGTCCTTGCCATCTGGCTAACACTATAACTACAATTATACTAAACTGAATATAGGCATACATGCTGTATTGGATTCGTGTATTTAAAGTTTTAAATGCCAAGTACACCACATGATGTTGTACTCAATACTGTGGTATTTTTTGCATCACTGTGAGGGGAGTAGATGTACAGTATGTGTGTGAGTGAGCGTGTATGGCTGTAGAATAGGTAATTCTTCAGTTCTTTACTCTAGAGACAGCCCTTGCTGTTCACTTGAGTTAACAAGTGATCATTAAAGCTTGTTAAATGTCGGTGCACACAAACTACATGTCTGTCAGATATGAGCCTATTCGGCATAGTTTACTTTGTAGCCAAAAAAACAAGCATATCCAACAACATGACGCAAAAAGAGCAAATAGGCCTATTGAACGAGGCAGCTGACACAGCGAGCAATCGACTTCATGACAACACTCTCATCTTGGATACATTTTTATGAAAAAAAAAACAGTTTGATTATTTTAATGGGAGTATATTGTATTGGAGCCTAGGAATATTTAATTGAGGAATGGACACATTATAAAAGGTATAAGCCATTTCTCATGTCCCATGCTGGTAAATCTAAATTAGGCTAATTACACATAGATACTAACATTAACTAAAGAACAGCATGTACCATGCCCATATTGACACAGTTTAAACATTTATATTTATAGGCTACTAAGACCCCCCCCAGTCCCCCACCATCTTCACGTTATGTGCACAGCATAAGTGCATGTGCAACAATGCGCTTACAAGTAGCCTATTAAAACGGTTAGATACTGTAGGCATCTAAAAAAAAAAATATTAAACAAAGCTTTGATTCAATGATTTTGCATAAATAATGTTTTTTAATAGAGTTACTGGAGTTTCTAGATTAATCGTTGCAGCCCTAAAAGGAACAATGTACGATTGTCTGCCACTAGATGTCACACAGTCACACTAGGCACACTCATACCAAAACAAATGCTCTGTGGGCCGAGCACACAAACACACACGAGCACACAAATGCACTCGCGGCCAGTCAAATGTGCTCAGATTAAAACCTACACACACTAAGGAAGTGTGATGTCATTCTCGGCTAAGGACAGTTTGGTGGTGTTACCTTGTTCAGAGTGGGCTACTTGCTATTGCTAAAGAAGATATAGTCTAAAGTTGCACTATGCATTCACCATGCAGTAGCCTATATGCATGTGTGTAACGATTTGCTTAACAAGTCATGCAAATCACATGAAAGTAGTTTTTACAAGGGTGCGTTCAAAGTACAGTTGAACGCACGCATTGGAAAGTAGGCCTATTAATAACCAAATTCAGACATGAG
The DNA here is from genome assembly GCA_027564795.1 of Aphredoderus sayanus. Classification (NCBI taxonomy): domain Eukaryota; kingdom Metazoa; phylum Chordata; class Actinopteri; order Percopsiformes; family Aphredoderidae; genus Aphredoderus; species Aphredoderus sayanus. The sequence continues at coordinate 3,793 of JAODUG010076257.1, forward strand.
AAAGATTAAGTCGGTAAGTGATTTTAAATGTCAGTTTAAATGCATTTTTGGTAAATTGTTCAGCCCTATACATTCACCTCTTTATGGTGGGACAATTTACATCGAATCACAATAATTATGATTAGACAATGCACCGGCAATAATGATATTCCCGCAGTTGTGGTAAAATCCTGAGTCGAGACCAAGGCATGACAAAATTGCGGTCGATTCCAAGATGAGACCGAGACCTTCAAAAAGTGGTCTCGAGACTGGTCAAGACCATTCTCAAATATTAAAACACTAATGAGGTGAATGAACAAGGAGATCGTATAGGTTTTCATAATCATTCATAAGCAGATTATGTCATTGCAGATCCTGTGTGGGTGTCTACCTATATCCAGACAGCATTTTCAGACATGCTGTCCACAACACTTTTGTTACAGTACTCGTTAACCATCTGAGTACTGAGCAAATGTCGTTGGGATTTTCTAGTGTATTCCAACTACAGCAATTATATTGTAATGGCCTTTATTTTTAGTACCGTAAAGGTTAATGTATGTTACTTGGATTAATATTTTTGTCCATATCCATATTTTTTTGTACAAACACTGGACGTCATTACTTTCTGAAAATGGCATGTGTAGCTGACATTCAACATACCATCTGAATGCAAATTGCATATATCAGTCTGGCCAAGCTGTGCCTTCCACAGGTGTCCAATACTGTGCCGTACAATTTAGCAAATGCGCTCATCCGCATAAACAAGAGGAGACAGTGGTTCTTATCTCGTATGTGTCACCATCCAGAGCCTTTACTTACAGTATCTTCTTCATAAGACTGTAACAGGTCAATGTAAGGTCAAACACTCTGTTACAGAACATGTTAATGAGGAACGTAAATATGTATTGTTTGTGGGCGACTACTTCGAGGTATGACTTATACAGATTGGTTTACGGGCACTGTTCTCAAACAGTGATTTTCACTTCCATCCATAAACATCTGATTTGAAGGAATGTACTATTGGTGATGTCACAAATTAGAACGTATCATGGTCCAACATGCAAATATGTCGAAATCACAGGACAGAGAGCTAGGCACTTCAACCTTCAGGCTAGTGCACATCCATTGCACCAAAGCTATGTACTGTTGTTCCAGTGACAGCTGGATAATATATTCAATAAAAGCAATCAAAATGGGCATGGGGGCATGAAGCATATTCATTGATCCTACTGTAGTATTTTCTATGAGAATAAATGTTTAGAGATCGAAATGATCTGTGGCATTATTGTGGACAAAATACTGTATAATTCAAAATAGAATAGATTTTATTTATTTAAAATACATCTGGAGGGGATCTGGAGAAGATTCACTAGTACAGTAGTTAAACTGCATGGCCACTGGGTAATCCAATGAACAATAGTGGGAAGTGCAAATATAATTCATCCCTTATTTGTTATTATAGCATTGGTTGAGCTCTCTAGTTTAAGTTGGTAAGATTCACATTTTTGGCATTTCCCATTATTGTATATCATACTTACAGTAAGTTCTACAGTATAGTAAGCTGGTACATAGTGTTAGTATAATAATGTTTACTGGTCAACCCAAACCATCTCTACCAACTCAACAATCTGGTTTCCCATAACCATATGTAAATACATCAAGCAGGCACTGAATAATCACTGCAGCCAAACAATACAAATCTTTATCTTTAATTAGGTAAAGTAATTAATCTCTAGAACATTTTGGAGCATTTTTTAACTGTCCTTTAAAATCCCCAAGGCAACACAACCTGGTGACGTCTTCCCTGTGGCACTCACATCTGTCGTCATGTAAGAACTAGAGACATTAGTCACGGTCCACATCACCACCATGCTGCAAATTACCACTACACACTGCATTACGTCACACCCATAGACCCATTTCCCTCACTCATCGGCGCAGCCACCGTTCCTGCCTGGCAGCGCCACACACACAAGAATGAGAACTACAGCGATCTTCAGTTCATTGTTTAACACTGTGCTTCGCCTAAAGCTCATTGTTGAGCTCCGAGGTGAAAAACTATTCATCCTCTGTCCCTGGCACCTTGACTTGCTAGCAGCTAATCCCAGATGGTGCGGGAAGGCAACAATACCCTGTCTGGGCTTTGCCCTTATCACTAGATCCTACTTGGCATATCTGCTTAACCCCTATATATGTTCAAGACAGCCTAAATACCAGAGGTTAGATCACATATGATATACAGTACTGTAAGTCCAGTGAATACTCCACAATATCACTGAGACTACAGTAAAAATGGCAGTTTCACGTGATAGGTAATTTAGATATGACATTTTCACATGATTGTATGGCTCAATTGGCTCATAGCCTACATGACTTGAGCATTAGGCTATAGGCTAGTTCTAGACTGTTTGCTTGGATTAAACTTGAGACATTATATTGAGCATGATAGCCTAGAACAAACCCCTACCCGGTGTGAGCCCGGTGTGTCGATGTCTTGGGTGGGTGGTCCTCTCTCCCATTCATCCTTTCTCCGAAAAAGGTGAACGGAAGGAAGGAACACCATTGCCCGGTGCATGCTCCGGAGTCAGATGGTAGCCTATATAGCCTAGTAAGGATAAGGCTATGGAACATTTTTTTAAATTATCTGTGTTTTGGGCTATGATTAACCTGACATGCCAGATGGATTGTTGTTCACAACTCCACCGTAACTTCAACCACTCTGACCAACAAACCATATGACGTCATAGGAAATTAAACTTTTGCCGAAACCAGTTGGGAGTAGAGCAATAACATCTTTTCCATCTAAAAAAGCAGTTTTTTCTATTTTCAATGAAGATATAGAACTGACGCTATAGCATAATCTACGTTATGCTTCTTTTATTTTTAAGTCGCTTACTCTGTAGTCAAACCTAAACCAAGCCCGAAGCAATAACGACGACGCTGATTTTAAAGTTCAGATGCTACTGGGACTACAGTCGCGTTGATCCCCAGCGTTTCCAGACTGATTCCCGCGGCGAAATAAAATTGAAGCTCGTGATATCAGGATGGTCTCGCGAGGCTAGGCCATGATGCCAGTTCATTGCAAAAAGCTATTTTATCACATTATAACCTAGCTTTGGATAAAAGCATCCGCTAAAGTGCATAATTGTAATGTGTATGTGCTGGCTAATGCTAGAGGTACAGTACAATATACTCCCATTAATGCAACAGGAATCCACAGCCAAATTTCTAGCAAGATTTAACATGAACACCACTTTTCATTTTCCTAAATGAAGTTATTTTATCTTAGAAATCAAGTCTGAAACATATATTCATAGCTATGCATTAGCACTGTTAACCCACAGCACTAGGTTTTCTCCTTCAAACACCCTATGAGACAATCGATAAAGATGTAAACGGTGATTTCCTAGGTGCAGAACATGCTCTAATAGGAAGTGCCAGTGTTACAGTAGGAGGGCCAGATAGTATTTCCAGTCTCTCTGTGCAGAGGTAGGCTAGGCTGTACTCACATTTTTCATGCACCCCATGAAGTTGTTGCTGACCGGGGAGCCTGGCAAGTCAGCTGTGTTGAGACTGCCGCCAATATAGAAGAGGTCATCAGAACCAAGCATGGTGTAGTCTTCCTGGGTGTAGCCAGTAGTGGTTAGAATGCCATCAACCAGTATTGTCACCTTAGGGAACATGATGAGATGAGTACAAGAAATGTTTCTTAATTTAAATTGTTTTTAAATGGACTTCCCTTTTAAATGGACTTCCCTGTTGTTCCGGGAAGAAGAAGTGTAGAAAGCGTGTGTTTTATCTAGTTCATTTTTAGTAAGCTTTAATGAAAACCATCTCCTACAAGCCAGAGCAAGAATTAATTAATACAGTACCGTCAATGGCATCCAAACATTTTAGAGAGATTGGCATAGAAAAACGTAGGCAACTAGAAGAGGGGGCTGTAGCCTACTATCGGCTCCCTATAGCCTACATTCAGTCCCCTACGATGAGATCAGAGAGGTGGTATTTGATGGTAGTGTGTAATGTGTACTAAATTACTTTTTTAATATACAAATAAAATGTATAGCGTAATAATAATAATAATAATAATAATAATAATAATAGATATTACACACTACCGCTTTAAAGCAGTATCATTCATTCTCACAAGTGGCCTAATTTGGCAAAATCCTGTAGAGAAATAACCACGTTCATTATTAGGACATTTAAATTAATTTACTAGATTGCCATAAGGAATTTTCTGTAGTCAAGTCCCTAAAAACACATTATAAAAATAGTTTTCAGTTTTTAATAAATATCACAAGAAAGGGTAACTAATACATCCGTCATGGGATACAATATGATTCATTTTCACTTCTTTCAGTAATTCTTGCCTTCGCATTTCAATAACCTGTAACTGAACTTGCTGTGATGTTAGAGCTGCAGGCAATTACACAAATAGCTTTGGAGAACTGTAAGATGATTACTGTTTTTTGTTGCATTTAAGCCTAATTGTTGTGGGGGGGAGCTTGCACCTTATGAATTATCATTCTACTAATATCATGACTCAAAAGGCAATAACAATAACAATGAACATATCAAAATTGAATATCTGCAGAAGCAGACTACAATACATTACCAAAATTAGTCTTTACAGAGATAGGAAATAAATGAACTAGAGAAACAATTCAATTTTTATCAAGATAATAAGCCGCCGTGTTCCCATACGATACAAAGTGGCTCCCATTTGACCTAATCATTTATAAAAGCCTTTTAGTAAGTTATGTGGATGGTTACATGTGTTTCATGAAATCTATGAGGATTCTAAAAACAATATGTCATGTAATTATACATATACACTGCATACAGTACACAGCAATAGCATTAAAGCAGCCCAAACTAGGATGCAGAGATATATGTACAATAGCTAAGCTTATTGCTTTAGAACCAGTAGTACAATATCTTAAATAGCATCAATGGAAAGATGCATTATTAAACCCAAGCTTAACCTCATGCAAGCCACTGTGGTTTCTAATGTACTGTATATCGATACATTGCTGCGAGATAGACAAAAATATCCTCAGTTCTTAAGAGACCAATTTTTACATGGACTAAATGAATAAAACAGCACCAGTAATCATCGTCAAATTTCACTCCAAAAACAAAAGGGAGATGCTACAATATCTGAGCGCGGCCTGCCTGCGGGAAACCAGCTTTAAAACCACAACTCCCCAGGCACCTACAATACTGCATACAAGAAGAGCTCCGTCTTGACCCCAACACATCATTTAATGTACCGTTTCCTTCTCCCCAGTCGGCTAAGAATAGAACAACACATACAGTACTATTTGCATCTGCTGTTGGTAGTTGGATTTGACGTGAGGACTAAGCGGGTTATTTAGAAATAAGATTTTTGTGTGCATATTTGCACACGTGTGGTTAGTGCATGCACAAAAATAATGCTAAAGCATCGTGAATGAGAATCTCAAAAGAAAGAAATGAGATAAAATGTCAGCAACAGACGACAACACCATCCTTAGCGCCGGATCTAATAAAATATTTCCACTAGCGCTCTCACAGGAGGTGCATTTCCTCATATCTACATGTCAGTGAGGTAACTTATCTGAGGGGGGGAAAGCAATTTACACAGGGATCAAATGCACGGCTGAAAGCATAGGCGAGGGTATACGCATTGAATTGTTAGTCCTCTGGGAGGAAGGCTAAGGAAAGAAGAGGAAGGGGAGGAGAGGTTCGTGTTCTGGACCAAAAACGGGTAGCAATAAATGGCTTATCATCATGATTTTGCTAAGACCCTTCAAACTCAATGTGTGTGGTGTACTGCCAATTTAGGCCATTTCAGTCAATCACCAGATGACTCACTCACGTTAGGATTCTGGCAGTGAGTCATGCCATTAAACGTCAAATCTTGCAATAATGGCCATTTGTGAATTTAATAATGCATTTTCATTGCCTGAACTGATCATAAATCGAACTATAAATATTATCATGTTGAATAACTGACCAGATAACGAATGCAATTATAATAAACTGTTGAAATAACAAATAAAATGAACACAAAAAACGACCACATTCAAGGGAGGACTGAAATACAATGCCTTGCTTAAAAATAAAGCAAAGATCACAGATAACAATTAAATCATTCAAATACTAGCTGTATTTCCAATATTTCATGTTGAATAAGACTGAGTAGGTCCTTCCAATAGCAACGTATTGGATGCAAAATAGACTTAACACATCACCAGGAATAGCAGACATTTCATCACAAGCAGACTACTTTTAGGCCAGCAAAGCGGTTAAACATTTATTGCTGCAGTTGTGAGGGACTCTGAAGGTGGCACTTAGCTATGTCCATTTAAATACACTGGGGCATGCTGGTAATTTGTGGTACAACCAATTTGATTTTAATGTCAGATTCAGCTCCAGCAATGCCCTGGGTAGCAAGGAATGCTTCTACTGCAACGACTTATTGCTTCAATAATGTGATAACAGGGGTCAAAACAGGCAAAAACAATGTCAATTATAAGTGAATTACAGTATGGAATATATTAACTACACTGTAATATTCTGCATACAGTATACTGTACTGTAAATAACATGTAATACAACATAACAATAACATGTTAGCCAGTGTGTTTTTTCGTTGGGTTTTGTTTTCTGGTTCTTGGGGATAAAAACAATTAGCTGCCTACAAAAATCGAAGAAGCTAATTCAATCACAAGATGAGTATATAACTGGTCTCTCCTGAATACACACGATGGTAGGCCTTCTCTGCCACCGAGAGGCTCATATAATAACATCACTATGAAGGCAAATTGAATCTTCATCTAACGAAGCATGCATTTCTCACTCCAATCACTTGAGAGCGTAAGAGGCAGCTGCGTGTTTACCTGACGGAGGTTGCGCGTCACCCGCACATCGTGCCAGACATTGTCACTGAACTTGCCGCTAGCAGGCTCCACCAGCGCCTCAAAGGCGCCGGAGCCCAGGTTAATGACCAGCCACACAGCTCCATTTCTCAGTGACAGGTTGACATAATCAGCAGACCTTCCCGTGTGGAGCAGCAGGCCGTTCCTCTGCACAGTGCGGAACGACAGCGTGATCTCATCCAGACTGCTCTGGATGGGCGTCTGAGACAGGTTGTAGCTGAAGAACTCGTTTCCTTTGAAGGTGGCCACAGAGTCCTCCTGCCCTGAGAGGGAAGGAGAGAACGTCTTTGACCACTTCTCACAACAAAGCAGAGCCATAGAACAACTAATGCCAAGGTGCTAAAGTTGTTGACATTACGCAGGGAATGTGAAATTACCTTTATGCACATTATCACAGCCAGACGTGTTAGAGTTTATTTGTAATTACCACATACAACCATTCAAAAGTTTGGAATAACTTACAGTAGAAAGATCTTTATGTTCTTGCTTTTGAAAGAAAATTACATTACAATTTGTAATATTAAATTCTCTACAGTGATTTAAAAATATTACTATTAAAACAGATTTTTATGGAATATCTATACATTGCTGTACAAAGGCAAATTTTCACCATAACTCCTGTGTTCCAGACACATTCTTATAGCTAATCCTAAAAGATCTTGTTGAACTACTAATTAATCCCTCAGACACCTCACTCGTCCTCTGCTGGCAGCTTCATTGCTGGCCTTCTAGGCAGAGTTTCAAAGAAAAAGTAATATCTGAAAATGGCTAATAAAAGTAAAAGATGGGCAAAAAGAACACAGAGGACAACAAATATAAGTTTAAGGTGTTTTGATCACAGAAGGTATTTTGTGAAGCCCAGATCCAATGATAGGATGTTTGGGGAGTGGTTGATGTCATCCATCAAACATGGTGGAATAAATGTGATGCTTTAGGATGCTTTAGTTCTGGTAAAGTGGGATATGTGTACAAATTGAACAAAGAAGGCTCTCACTTCATTTTGCCATGCCTACCTGTTGATGGTATTTGTTTGGATCAATTTAATCATACAGTACAACAGGACAGTGACCCAAAGCACTGCTCCATATACGCAAGAACTTGTTATGGAAGAAGCAGTCAGCTGGTATTTTGTCTGTAATGGATAGGCCGGCGCTAACCTGACATGCCAGATGGATTGTTGTTCACAAGTCCATAGGAACTGTTTGTTTAGGGCGGTTTCTTTCATAAACATCGTTAGTTGATTGGATAAACCATTTCTCTGTCACCGTAACTTCAATCACTAAAACCAATATGACATCGTAGGAAATAAAACCTTTGCCGCATCCAGCAACCAGCTACTCGGACTACAGTCCCTAGCGTTTCCAGACTGATTGTCGCAGCGAAATTAAATTGAAGCTCACGAGATCAGGATAGTCTTGCAAGGCTAGGCCAGCACAGTCCCCAGAGCTCAACCATATCAAGCTGTTGTGGGAGCAGCTTAACTGCATGGTGCGAAAAAAGTGCCCATCAAGCTATTCCAACATTTGGGAAGTACTTCAGGAAGCTTGCGGTGACATTTACGAAGAAGATTAACAAATTAACAAATGCCAAAGGTCTATGTGGCTATAATTGCGTGCAAATGATTATGTGACGAATGCAAAGCATGAAGCACAAAATTTTATCAACTTAATGTTTTTTTTTTTTTGTCATTCCAAACTTTTTAACAGTAAAGGGTACATAAGCAAATAGTGCATTTATTAAAAATAAATAAATAAATAAATAAATAAATAAATAAATAAAAAAGGTATAAGATGATGCACAATTATTGTGGCTTAGACTGGGTATAATAAACTTATTTTGTTAAGTGATATCCATAAAGGTATTCATAAAATCTAATATTTATTACAATTAATAGCATGGTTCAGACACTAAAAGCAACAATATAAAAAAAGCAATCTGTATTAATATAAATTTTACGAATTGCTAGGGTCACACTATAGCTACACAGTTTCCTTTCACATTATTTAGGAAAAGGGAAAGTATTTTGTTTAGTACATTCCTTTTTGGAAGATGACAGCCAGGCTGGTTACCATTTTCATTCACTGCACTGAGCAGTTTAATTATATTAGTAATTCATAATGGCTCTTCATTTCAGCTGACCTCACCCAAAATACAAGTGAAACAAATGGACCTCTCCCTGAACCAGCTTTCAGATTAAATATAATGACTCCTGAGATCCCCTCCGGGGCTGTGTTCATCAGGGGCACAATTCACTTTCATCTTAGGTAGGAACTTGCAAACATGTCCGCCTTTTCAATAAAATTCAGCAATTAAAAGTTTAGTGTTGAACAATGGCATGTTACATTGTAAAAACTGCCAATTCTTTATATATAT
>JAODUG010076268.1:0-13069 GCA_027564795.1 Aphredoderus sayanus
TGTGTGTGTGTGTTTGTGTGTGTGTGTGTGTGTGTGTGTGTGTGTGTGTGTGTGTGTGTGTGTGTGTGTGTGTGTGTTTGTGTGTGTGTGTTTGTGTGTGTGTGTGTGTGTGTGTGTGTGTGTGTGTGTGTGTGTGTGTGTGTGCATGGAAACTTACAGTGACAGGAAGGTACCAGGTGTGTTTTTGCTCTGGGCTGCCGAGGTTGGTGACAGCACCACCATAGAGACCACACACCACACCCATCTGAAACACACACACACACACACACACACACACACACACACAATATGTTGAGATAGAGAGGAAGGATATATTTGTTTCGCTGTTAACGCACTTAATATGTCTATCAATCCAATGATAAGTATTACACACAAACCAGTTTACTATTTGTTATGAAATGCATAATACTTTTTGGCATCTTCTTCAACACTGAATTAAGTTGCATACAGTATTGTGACATTTTGGACAACCATGGAGTTTTATGACTTCCAATGTCAAACTTGTATCTGGTTAGATTGGCAGTGCTTGTTCAGTAAGAGAAACACATTGTTTCTTCTCGTAGGCTATGTTGACAATAAAAATCCCTACAAGATAGAAAAAACTAGGTATCTGGGACGCCATTAAGAAATTGTTTAATGTTAGTTGGACCAATTTTGCCATCAACCTTACCTGACTTCAATATACTGTATGAGTTGAAGGGTTGATCTGGGGTTTTGTGTGATGGGTCTAAACAAGGAAACCATGTGTCGTACCTTTACTCCAGTTGCCATATCAGCAGAGCAGATCAGCTCAGTGAGGCCCAAACTTTTGACTATAAATCCTTTTTGTCTCTCCTTTAGCTGCAGATAAGAAATCACTTTATAGTACTATGTGTACTGTAGATTGAGATCCACAGCTTTCCATATGCTCCTCTTGTGGGCACATACTACCTGGTCTTTGAGGTGTTGACGCATGACAGGTGTTTGCAGCACATAGCAAAGTCTCTCCATTGTAAGGTCCCTAATCTCTTCTAGTGTCAGGTCATAACTGAGGAATAAACAGTAGTAGTAGCCTATTACATTCATCACGGTTCTTATATTAGTCAGTAAACGTAAAAAGCGAAGTGAGTAAAATAAAAGACAGTAATTTAAGGCTAATCCATTTAGACATTTAAGAGGATTTACTACACACATATTTAGATTTGCACCAAAGGTTACAGACAGCACACTAAACAAACACTTCCACAGCTAGAGGGTAATGTAGGCCTACATTTATTCATAAAATTAGGAGTATATTCAATCTGTAAAACTTTGTTTTAAATCAAAAGACTTTGAGTTTTTAAAAATGTAGTTTGTAGTTAAATCAAATTATATGCTGTGTCAGAGCCATGACAGAGGGGTCAGAGCAGACCGGACTAGACTTGTGAGACCATATGATCTCGCGAGCTCAGTGTGGACTACGAACAGGACAGAGCAGGTACAGTTCTGACGTTTTACTAAAACTCACAACATTTGAATGAACTCCATACCAATTCGAATACAAACCAACCTGCATCTGTGAAACAGTTCGCAGCTCGAAATATCTGCGCGGATACAATCGTTGGTTTGCCAAAACTCGCCATCTAAATATCTTGACAGCGTGGAGGGTTCTGTGTTTCCCGACACAGAAGTGTCGCTCATCATTGTAACTTGCTGTGAAGAAGACATGGAACACAGCAATCTGAGAAGTCAGCTGTGGCAGCCTGAGCACACTCTATGACCAAGGGCCAATCGTGGGACTACGTATTTCTTGTACAATTACGTCACTAAGGCCTACCCCCAGTATTTAACTGCATGCTTTTTTATTGTTTGTGAATATTGTCGTTCAAGTTATGCTATTTATAAACAGAATGAATACGTTGCTATACGTATTTGGGGTAGAATTAGAACGACAGCCTAACGGCACATGTTGACATAAAGTGTATTAATTACCTACATAACTGCAAATTATAATGACTGCCTGAGAAAATGTATACTGTTAGGTATTGTACTGGTATTGTACTCACAGGTGCGTCCTAGCTCACCCGGTGAGCTGCAAGATATTACTTAAAATCAATAGCACATTGTACCTCGATTAATTGACGATAATTTTTGTAAATGTTTTGCCTTCATAGTTCACACGGTTTACTTTGTACTGTGCTTAACTATTTAAGTTGGGATGTTTCTAATGTAAAGTGCATCTCTTTGAAATAACTAAAAGAAAGATTACAGTTTAACTATATTGTTATTTATTTAACATTTCGAAACAATTTAAATTACAGTGCTTGTATAACAGTCTTATGAAAAGTCACATTTTAGTTTAACCCTCCTGCTGTCGTATCAAAATGACCCAGTGCACTATTTGTTTTGTTCCAGTACAGGGCGCCAACCACAACGAATGAACATGACGTTCCGCGGTATTAACTTTGGTGGCTGAAACTGTTTTTTTGTTTGTTTGTTGTTGCAGTGTTTACATTGCGTTATTGATGCGAAAATGTGTCCAAACTACGGACACTGCGTTTGTTTTTGGTACAAGCTGCTCCTTTTGCTCAGTTGACTTGTGTGTTCGATTGCAACGAAGTCACGGACTGGCCGGCATCACGTGGCTACATATGCGGTATTGCTTTTTAATGGGAAAATAGACTATTAACTGAAAAACCGAAATAACCGAAAAGGGAAAATTACGTCGGTTTGATGTTATGATTTTCGGTTTCGATTACTTTTCGATTAAGCCCTAGCTTACCGATAAGACAATCTATGAAAATGTATTCACTTTCAAGTCATTTTATAAAACAACCTTTCTTTATTACATTGAACAGCAATCTAAAAGCCATTTCACATCTATGTGTAAAACAGAATAACCTACCTGGGCACATGTTACAAAATCATTACACTAATAACAGACAGTGTCTTATTAAAGGTAGAGATTAAAAGGATTCCCTTGGAATCTGCAGAAACAGCTTTTCATGTGCGTGAATATTCTCAAAAAGTGAATGCTTGCTGTAGTTGTAACTATTTCTAGTTAGAAGAATTATATCGAATTAAATGTCTGGACTTTAGACAACAAATATGCTTAAATATATCATATGCAATATATTTACACGTGACTAACAATTAATTAACAGTAGAATACTAATACTAACAAAATATACTTATCATAACCAGCAATTGACAAGTTGCTAGTGCATATGTTGCACTCGTCATTGTCAAAATAATTGCACATTAAACTCAGTTTCATTTAAAGAACATACACATGGAATGTATTAGGAAAACCAGGGCAATTGATAAAACATTTGTACTTTTATCACATTTGTGCTGTCGAAAGGAGGAAACCTTGAAGTTAGCTGCATATGCTTAACATCCATACATGTTCGCATGCAGCAAATGCAGCTTCATTCAGAGTGGTAATTGGAACAACTTCCAAAGATTACTTGGGAATTTCTCAAAGGACATTTCAGCAAGGCACTTAAGCAACTCAATACCGTCATGTAGTCACTAGTGGGTTAGACATATGCAGTCTTATCAGTAGGCACATTCTATTTTAAGGGAGTTATTTTGGCATCTTTGAAGAGGGTGGGAAGCTACCTGAGAATCTAGGAGGGCTTTTATCTCCACCTCCCCGTTAGAACCAGCCTTCACTGTAGAACTGTGTGTCAGTGCAGCATTAGTGTTACTCACATATCATCACATTCTTTACTGTATGGTTCAACCTTTTGAAAACATGAATAAGATAGCAATATATCAATAAGGCTCTGGGCATGAACGGTACTTTCTCTTGATAAAGAATGCACTCACTAGAGCACACACACATACCCTGGTTAAGTCGAACTAGAGATCACCTCAGACATTATTTTCTAATCAGTTTATGTCTCACTGAACTGAATAAATGAAAATCTCACACTAATTATCTAGAATAAAATATAACTGTATCTGCTACATAATTAATAATACTGAGTCCCTCTATTTGAGATGTTCTACTATTAGAAGGCAAACAGACAAAGGGAAGTACAGATTTTGGTATTGCATCAAAACATTCCCATGAAAGAAAGTAAAGCAAATGTACCCCCATAAAAGTACTCCCATGTTGTTTACATGTTTAAATTGCTATTATTTCCAGTTAAATCAAAGCACATAATTGTTACCATCAGGTGAAATGTAACTCCAATATGTTTTTGAATATCTGGAGTCCAATAAGTTGAGCACATTGTATAACAACAGATTTCTGAAAGGGCAGTCAAAATCGTTGCTCCAGTCTAAGTATACTGTATACTACTATTTTAACTGTGTGCAACATGATGACTCCGAGATTGCCAATGTCTCGACATTAATCCCTTGAAAAAAGGCACATCATTTGCTTGCTTTGGTTCTTGTATACTGTAGGTCCGATCTGGAGAGAAGGTTGCCAGCTACCTAGTGGACCTCCAGCAGTGACGCACGGACATGACGGTTGCCAGGAAAAGAGGACTTGACATGAGGGAGAACCCACTGAGGTAGAACGCAGCAGTGTAGTCACCTGTCCTGTCCACCAACCACCCTGAAGAAAGAGAGAGAGAGAGAGAGAGAGAGAGAACAGTGGTTTTGCAATGATCCTCCACTTAAAATAGTTATTGTATTCTCATTATTGTGGTATTGCTGTTATTATTACTGTCATAAGGGAATATGAAATTCCCTACCTCCTATTGGAGGGCTGACAAGGTAGGGAATGGCATGCAGAAAGTAGGCCACACCCAACGCAGAGGTCAAGTAGTTGGGGCCAACAATGTCAGAGGTCACCACGGGGATCAGGGCTACATATGCTCCGTCGAAGTAGCCGTAGAGTATGGAGAATGGGACCAGGAGTGAGAAGGACTGTAGAAGAGGGAGGAACAGACAGCAGAGGCCCTCCATGGCTACAGCCACCATGTAGCTCAGTGTACGATACCGCTTTAGACACCTGAGGAAAGGATAACAATGTTGGATATGGGAAGGAACTGTATGTCTCTCAAATGGACTCCTATCACAGCACTATGTCTGCCCAAGGAATCAGCCACTTTGTAGCAGGTCTCATTCTAGAATGACCTAATGCACAGGAACATTTGCCTCCTTTATTTTACAGTCCACCTCCAATCCACATCCACGGAATCTAAGTAGAGTCCTGACTTTCCAAAAAATACACATGCCAAATAAATCAATGTTTATATCTACAGTATACAAAATGTATTTTGGTCAAAAAGCTTAGTTGGTCCTTCAGTTGGGCTGAACACCCCACCTCAAAATGTTAAAAAATAAGGTTCACTAATTTGGTCATTTAAGTTTAAAAGTCTACAGAACATATTTTCATTTAGAAACCCCTAGTTGCCTACCAAGTGCAAGGCATTAGCCTCTGACCACACAGATCAGGTGTTTTGACTTAACCCTCCCGCTGTACTAGGGTTTATACTGCACTACCAGCAGAACATCATATGTCCATGTTGTGGCTGGCGCCTCTACTGGCCAAAAAAATAGTGCGCCGGGTCAATTTGACCTGTAAGACAGCAGGAGGGTTAACTTGCTTCATTAGGCCTCACTTTACTGTCCCTGACTGTAATAGGTCTAGTTAAAGCGGAACAACTGACACCGTTCTGTATGAGTGGCTCTTTTGAGTACATTACATTTGCTGACCTCAGCTAATTTGCAGCATAGCTCTGACCAACTTCAACCTGAGAAGCCAGAATAACTCAAAGCAGGTGTGTGGGTGAAAAGGGGCATTAAAGACACGTGCATCACCTTTGTTGGCCTTTACACTTGTTGTCTCTCACGCATACACACACACCCTCTCAACTTACGTCCTATCTGTAATCCAGCCGAAGGTGATATTTCCCACAATGCCGCTGACTCCAAATATGGACATGAGGAAGGCAGCTTGCCGATGCTCCACACCGACACTGACGGCATAAGGAACCAGGTAGACGATGGGGACGCTGCAGCCGTAGGCCAGGAACAGGAACGACACGGCCAGGAGCAGGAAGTCAGGCATCAACAGAAAGCCAAACTCTCCCATAGACTGCATGCAAAAACGGCTGCATTTGGATAAGGTTTTAGTGTTGACTAAAGGCACTGGCGATGGGCGAGAGGTCCGAGTTTTGCTGTCAGCTTCTGTACTGAACGTTTTGGTATCTGTCTGTTGGGCTGCAGCGAGTTCCTTCAGCTTCGGATCCATTATGTCAGCTATCATGGTGTTCATGGGAACAGGTACTTTGGCATCTATCACATCAGCAAGCTTGTTGGTCAGGTTCATGTTCTCCAACAAGTCCTCAAGAGCAACCCCATCAGCAAGCATAGGATCCAAGAGTTTGATCTCCACTAGCATTTTCTCCGTTAGCTTTTTGTTGCTAATTATATAACATTCTGCTGACTTAGCATCTGCTAACATTTTGTCAGAGTGGTTTTTATGCGATAGCAGCACTTCTGCTAGCTTCCCCTGAGCCAGCGTTCTGTTTGAACGCTTTCCTGGGCCATCCCCCTGCTTGCACTCCTGTTGCTTGTAATACACACATGCTTTTTCAACATCTTCCAGTGGTGCTGCCTTGTAGCCCGATCTCTCCAGGTCCCTCACAGTGTTATCCCTTTTATAGAATAGAATTGAATAGAATCAAAATTAAGCCCATTTATAAATTGTACATCATTGTTAGTATCTGTATGTACATTTTGGTTATACAAATGCTGCATGTATATACATTTTATGTATATACATGAATGAATATGAATGAATATGAGAATGATGAATGAATATGAGAATTATGATGTATTTCCAATCTTCAGAGAACACTGGATCTTCTATCACTTCTACTAGCACTCTTTTAATCCTTTACAGATGTTTGCTGGAGGTAGTTCCTCTCAGCATAGATATGTTATGGAGATTGTAGGGTGAACAATAATAATGTGGAATAATGTAATGGCACTCGATTTACACACTGCATTTTAAGTTCATTTCATTGTGGTGGAATGTGCAGGCTTTACCTCCCAGCTCCTGTTGGTTGCAGAGTCCTCATTAGAGCACCACAAACACACAGGTTGGACACAATCCCTCCCAGGATGAGGAGAGCTCCTCTCCAGGAGTAATGGTCTATCAGCACCTGGACCACTGGGGCCAGGATGAAGGTCCCAATTCCACTACCTAGCGGGAAGGGGGGGGGGGGGGGGTGAAACACCACACTGCAGTGACACCATACCTTCTGTACTGGCCGTTGTTTACATTTTCTTTCAGCAGATTTTTGCATTGTGTCAGGTGCAGTCTAATTTACTGCACTTGTTGGAAAACATGAGCCTGACAAATCAGACCCATCATGAACTTGATGGCAATCTGACCAATCACTAGGCCGATATGTTGCTATCTGCCATTTTGTCAGACAAAAAAAAGAATCTTGTCGGACAAATTTATACAACTGTTCCTGTTGTCTGTAGGACTAGCCTACTATAACTATAGTCTATTCTACCTGTAGTACTTTTTGTAGATAAAAATGTTGTAACTGCATCACCCATTAATCTTTAAAGAATATAATTTATTTACAAGTTATTCCATTGTCTTTTTTAATGACATTATACATGTTGGATGTTAATAAGGAACCCACCCTAAAATAAGCGTATGTTGTCATTTTGTTGATTTGTTGATTTGATTATTCTTAATATTTCCCCCTCCACTGCATATTGCAATAACTTTTGCCTCGATCTGAAATACATCATGGAGGTATTATCAAATGTGTGTCAAACGTAGTAACAGTAACTAAGGTGAGAGGGCTTTTGCGAAAAGTCAAGTGACAGCCAGCTTTGTGTATTTCAGCTTGGTGTACTTCAGCTTGGTGTACTTGATCCAGACATCACTACCTGACATGGCAATGCCATAGGCCAAAGCTTTCTTCTCGCAGAAGTATGTCCCCACCATGGCGATGGCTGGAGTATAACTCAGAGCAAAGCCGAAACCTGCAAGTAACAGATAAAGAGAGATGTTTGTCAAAACTCCATTCACAATAGATTATCATTTTAATCCGTAGTCTCGGAAAGATCTATTGATAGAACCACTTCAGACTACTCAGTTGCATGCAAAATGAACCAATTGATGAATCTACTTTCACATAGGAGAACCTGTCGCAGATCTGATAAAGTATTAATGTGGCACTACAGAATATATTTAAAACATCCAGAATGAGCAAAAGACAGCACCTGTGAGGAAGCCTAGGGAGATATAGAGGAACTCCAGGCTTGTTGCAAAAGAGCTGAGGACCATGCCGGTGGAAGACAACAGACCCCCAAGGATCACAGTGCCTCTGCAGGACAGACGGTTCCCTATGAGACTGCCTAGGGGAGCTGGAAGCACATGAAGTGAAGTGTTAATTCATTTTATCTCAAGGGCAACATCAAAATGGAAACTTCTCAATGTGTATGGAATTCCCCTTGTGATGGGAACCAGTGCAACAACCAGAGTTTGGTTTGAAAAAGTGCATGCTGCTCAGCAGCTGAGTGGCTGGAAAGTTCTCTCAAAGGCTCACACTGTTTTCTACCCCCACCAGTATCCACAGTAAAAAGAATATAACACTGGCTTACCTGCACCGGATATGCCTACACAAGTCGAGTCTTTTCATTTACTGTCTCTGCCATGGTGGCTTCACGCACACTAATGAGATTGATTGAAAGTACAAGTTATTTATTAACCTATATACCAAAATAGGTCTATATGTATATATATATCATGATTTATTGGGAGAAACCAAGCAACTTGATATGACTGCGAGATGACTGTTGAATCTTGCTCCTTAGATCGAATCGTCGAATGCTTTGTTCAGGGTCAGCACAAGTATTTTGTGTTTTTATAGCACCTACCACACAGCATGGTGGTAGAGTCCACCAGACTGTGGATCCAGGCAGTGGTTGAATAGTCCCTCTCAAAATGTAGCTGAAACTCCACAAAGAAGATGGATACACATCTGAAATGAGGGAGTCAAAAGCCGGTGAATATTGTCCAATCACATGATTCTAATGTACACAACTGTGGTGTGGCTTTTACTGAAACAATAAATATCCTGTCCAAAACAATTCTTTTAGCACACTTATGTAGCAGTGTCGAATTTCTAACCAGGGATCAATCAATCAACCATTTATTTTAGATGTTCCATCTCTTATCTTGCATAAAAAACAGGTTGCACAACATCTGTTGATATGTAACAAACCATTTGTATGCACCTTGTGCGTATTTGTCTCTGTCTTTTCAGGATGTATGTAGGTCATGACATGTTACACAACCGCTCTAAACAGGGCAATCAATCTTAAGTTTCAATTACATAGTTGATTAATAAACTAAAATGCTCATTTTGATTCTATGGAAATGTCAGGAGTGGGCTTGTTAATTCATGGCAGTTATTAATGTCCATGCATGCCAAAAGAGAAACCTAGGGACTCACACAGCCATGTACCCTTTAACCCTAACTAAAGTGTTTACTATCCATTACATAAGCTAAGGTTGATTTAAAAAAAGTCATTCTGGAGAAAGCATGTTGATATCAAATCAAAAACACCTCTTTCTTTTTCCTAGGGTGCTCCCTCATTAGCGCCGCCCCACACATTGGAAATGTATTGCGAAGGCTAGAATATTGTTGATGTGTGTTCTGCACCACTGTGTTTGTATTCCTATTTACAGAGCCAGGTCTGTGTAGAAGTACCGGATTCTTTTTCAGAACACAGAGAATGGTAATATAGCAAACTGCGAGGAGATATTTTGTGAATTTGACAAAAGAAAAAAAAAAATGCAGGGTATAGAATGTTAATTCTCCTATTCTCATGTATTAACCAGCCACGGAGACAAGGCTGCAAAAGAAACCAGCCATGCCCTCAATATAATATTTCTTACATGTAAGACCCTTAGAAATGACTCAGTACTTGAGGTTCTCAGCTAAGGCTCAACACAATGCTAATTTATTATTCTTTATACAAAGCTCCATAGAATAACTGGTCAAATTTGTAACAATACACATTAATGTTTTTGAAAGCTTTCATATTATTTTTTTCCCCACAACTTTGCAAATAATCTTATCTATGGTGGAAAGGCAGAGGGCAGTTTTTGTTATCATAGCAACCTGACACTGTACATACTTTCCTGTGCACCAGTATATAATTTCCCACCAATGTACTATCCAGTACAGAGATAATGATCTGCAAAATGTAGTCACAGTAGTTTTTCTTATTGTTGTGGCCTTAATTGCATGATTTTCAAAAGAATTGCGATGCATGTTGCTGTGCTTTTAGGCGCGTTTATGCAATGAAATGAGCATGAGCAAGTGAAAATTGCTAAAATAGTTGAAATTTTTTTTAAATTATAATTGGACAATTTATTAAAGATTGAGGGTCACACTGTTCTGTGTTCAGAACCTTTACTAAAAAGGCATACAAAAAAACAAATCTAACAAAACATTCTTTGAGCTTAACATTTTAAACATTGAATGGTTGAAATAGCTTAACCAGCTGAAGACAGCGGAACAAAAATGGGGGTAATAATAATGACGGAAACAGGAAACAATAATGTGCCACACATGCACACATCGTGACACATGCACTAACGTGCATGCGGAGATCAGATTACAACACACGCGCGCACGCACACACACATACACACGACTGCAATTTCATTCTCTGCTCAGGACACAAATCCACCACTAGGCCTATATCTTTACATAGAAAATATACTTATTTTATTTTAATTTGAAATTTGGTAAATATGTAATATTTTTATACCACTGGGTTTTCCACAAACATGGTAAAAAGGTTATCCCCGCTTCCATGCAGAACCAGGAATTGCAGTAATTTTTGTTAGTAAATATGAGGTGTTCATGTAGCACGTCTGCATATTCACAACATAAAACACAATGTGTCAAATTTGCGGAGAAGTCGCTGTGATTGGACAAAATTGCAAGGTCATGCAGAATTCACGGGTATAGGATGAATTTGCATCAATAGTTATAGGCTTATAGCAGACTGTAGCTAATAGAAATCTTGGAGGAACTGTCATGTTATGCTGGTGGGTTCACTGGGTCTTGGTATTATCAATTACAATATCAATGGCTATTAAAATATGATAATCCAAGTAATGTAAGAAATAAAAATAACTAGTGAAGTATTATTATTAAAGTAGTTTTATTGTTATTATTATTATTATCATGCCTCAACTAATGCTGTAGCACTCATCCTAAGTCAGGATGAAAAAAAGTTTCAACCTATGAAAAGGCTTCGGGTAACAACAATATTCTTGTAAAAAGACACACACACACACAGTGTAAAAACTGGAGGTATTAAGGTGTGATTGTAGCTATTTCTGGAGTCAAGGCAGTTTCTGTTCTCATTAATGACTAATGGCTTTAACAGATGACGAAGGTGAAGTGGAACATACATGGAAAGCACAGCAGGATTTCAAAATGTTGGCAAGCATTCACAGCAGCTTAGCAGGGCCTACTCTAAGCCAACTTTAATAGAAACTTGCAAAGTTGCAAGTTATTTGGTGTGTAAACGTATTTTCAGAACACAATGTGCTATTAAGGACTGCGGAACGCATCATGTTTTGTCACAATGCCATTTTTTGCAACCTTATACCTTACAAACTCATTGTATTGTACTGTATAACATCATCAAAGATACACACAAGTACCCATGGCCTCCACACACTAACCTGGTGACAGCACGTGTGCAGATGGTTGCCAGGAAGCAGCCAACAACGATAACCCACCCCCAGCCTCCATCAGGCGGGGTCCCGACGCCTGACCCACGTTGGCCTGCCTTCACCTCCTTCTCTGCAGTAGTCGCCATCACAGCGGCCAGTCACAGTCACTTCCTGTCTCTGGTCGCCGTCTCCTCCTGCTGCCCTCTCTGAATGCAGGACACTTTGTCATGGACTCGTTGTGCTAAACACACATGACCCTAAACCGGCCTCCTCTCTGCTGCAGTCAGGCGTGGCAGATGGCCAGTTCTTCACGCCTGGGACTCTGGCAAAAAAACTGAAAATGCAAAAGAAGAAAGACTTTTACCATTATGTCTAGATCATGCCACCCAAATCAATTACAACCGCCAACCACTGCCTTACAACCACTAGCCCACTAGACTAGCCTGACCACATATGGGTTTCCGGAAAGCACAAAGTGAGCAGTTATATCGCTAATGCCTGTTTAGTTGGGCGCAAGGTGGTTTTTCTCTCACCTGGTTGCGTTGGCTAATTTCCTGGCGCAGTGCTAGTTTGGTGTGAAATAAAAGCACATTATTGTCTCCGCCTGGTCAGACCACGTCTTAGCATAGATACAGGTGTAGTTAATGAGCTTAAGGCGACGGCGCTCCAAGCACAGACTTATCCAAAAATCACACGTGCCACTTTTGTTTATGTTGGACTATTTGGTGAATATTTTCAGAAATGACTATACTTAACCTTGGTGGTTAAATAGAGGTACCCAGGGAGAGAGCTTGCCTGGTCAGCATATGGGAATATGGGTGAAAGAAGCTCAGTAGATTGTAGTAGATTGGTAGGCCAATTCTTTAATCTTTGTTTTCATAACCTCAGATTTATTATATCAGGTGACCTGTTTAATGGAATGAGAGGAGGTGATTTAATTTGCCGTAACAGAAGACAGCCCCCACAACTCCTACTAATAATGTATTCATTGTAATCCAATCCTTTTACAACTGCACTGCTGTTGGGCTTGATTGCCACCACCACAACATACTGTATCCCGAAATCAGCTAAAACATATTGGCCACACCTTAGATTGACTTGCAACATGAACGTGCGCCGTGCACCTCTGTTTGTGCCTTGTTTAGGAAACTAGAGCCCCATGATGTGTGTGAGATAATAACTAAATATATATATCCCTTGTGATGCCCTAAAAATATAGTCGTGAACCACCAGGTGGCGCCATCTGATTGTGTATGATTGTATGGTTCTTTTAATTGTCATTGCTGTGTGTGTGTATTTATTTATGTATTATTTATTTATGTATTTGTGTTGTTTTATGTGCCTTTTAACCTTCCTGTTGTCCTCGGGTTTCAAACACACACATATTGTTGTGCCAGCAGTGCACAAGAAATA
>JAODUG010076279.1:0-13067 GCA_027564795.1 Aphredoderus sayanus
ATAGATAGATAGATAGATAGATAGATAGATAGATAGATAGATAGATAGATAGATAGATAGATAGATAGATATAGATAGACCATTCAAATTTTTTTGATCAATTTTGCTTCTATGAAGAATAAAATAAAGTCAATATATTTAAATACCACAATACGGTTTTGCCTTCCTAAAGCTAATTTTTGCTCACAGACACTTGGAAGGATGGAATGGAGATTGGTGGGGAAAGGGTTGCCATAGATACCACTATAGCACTAAAGAAGGATATTGAATGGGGGCTAGTCAAACAATATATGACCAATTTACTGTAATTGGATTGGACTAATGGGATTAGGTAAATCCTATTTGCATGTAATCCAACCCTGGTTGTTTGAATTTCCGCAGTCAGGTACACAATTAAACAGTAATGTACTAATTTAGATAGTAAAATCATCTGCTGACATAGGCTATAGTGAGTTAGTAATTTAAAAAAAAAAATTTTATAAACTAAATAAATGGTATACATTTTGTAATTGTGTCTACAGTTGATAAAATGTTCTTGAGCTATGCACACATATAGTGCATTTGTGTATTTCGCACAAATGCACTATACTGTATGTCATTGGCGGGAAAACATCAAGAGCATGACAGACCTTTCAATGTTTCACAGAAGGCTGCAGATCAGTGTATCTTCTCTGTACTTTTCTGAAAACCCATACTTCTCTTCTACTTAATACTATTATGAAAGAATGTTCTTTGTCTTGTGAATTTACTGTGTGCCATTTCTGGTCACGTTTTGTGGAGAAAATATGTATATGGAAAAACATTGTTTGCACAATTATACATGAATTCTGGTATTACATGTTTTTAATGCATTGTGCAAAGTATAAAATAAAATATGAATAATAATTTATTCATATGTTATAATGAATGCAATCTTTATACATTACCACTTTAATCACTTTACAATCAGAGAAAAAAATCCAGGCAATTTCTCTTTTAATGCAAAATCAATGCTACAATATAAGGTATGTTTGAGGTCCTGCTGTATGACTTATTGTAGGCACTATTAAGTGTCAGTGTACACTGTTTTATTATGTAGAAGCTACTTGCTGCAGTACTAAAAGTGAATGTTGACAGAAATAGTGCAGTAGTGGGGGAGCAAGAATTGACAGGAAAAGGAATGAAACAGGAAAGAAATGTTCTAGTGAGGACTGGTTGCCATGGTAATGCTACCCTCACTTAGGTTTAGGTGCTCACCAGGTGCCTCTTGGGTATTTTTAAAGAAGGCCATTGATTGGTTAAGGCATTATGAAATGAGGATCATTTATATGGTGAAGCAGAAAGGTCCTTTCAGAGGAAAAAGTCACATTGACACAAAATGTTTAGTAATATTTTGTATTTAGATGTTTATTTCAAGATATTTCCTCAAAGCCATAACGACAAAACTATTTTGGATGCTATGTAGCAGTAGATTCATAGATAGACTGTAGCTATAGCGGGAAAACAATATTTTCACTAAGATCATCTGATGTTTCAGAAAACAAGGTAACACATTCCCAAAACAGTATAGAAAGTAAATCATCAGTGTACTATACACTGACCTACACATCAGCCACACAGTATTTTTTTCCTGCGTGCAGTTCTCACAACGTGAATTGTGGCAGTCGGTTCAATAGACTGGCAATGTTAAAGAGATGTGGGTTGTATAATATCTGATTACTAGACTATTTGAGTTTTTTTTTACACTTAGACACCGAGAATATTGTTCTCGTTTAGACATCTACATAGGCTACTGTAGGCTACTTGACCGGTCCACAGCGCCATCTCCCGTCCTGCGCGTATATAACATAATATTATATGATATAATATAATATAATATAATATAATATAATATAATATAATATAATATAATATAATATAATACAATATAATATAATATATAATGTAATGTAATGTAATATAATTTGTGTAAAATAATATGTGTTTATAACTACCTGACTGCTTAGATGGCCCATACTAGACGTGTCGCCGGCTTCTCTGGCCTGGGGCCATGCAACCGTATTACAGCCATGCATGGTACACAGTCTGCAATGGTTGTCATGGTAACGGACTTTAGACGTTATAGTTATCACTCCTGTAGGGGAGGGCAAGGCTGGCCAGGACAAGAGACGTTTAGGAGAGACGAATTGAGAAGAAATGGGAGGACGATCTGTCAGATCCCTTTTTGATTATATTTGTTCCTGTGTTTATTATCTACAACGTCGTGACGTTATCTTGACGTCGATAAGAACATGGTTACACTGGCTAAAATAAAACATTATTTTAAAATCACATTAATTCTAGCATAAAGTATATCTACTGTAGCGTATAGCATACTAAGATTAAATATATAAAATACATTTATATTAGCCTAATCACTCTCTCTCTCTCTCTCTCTCTCTCTCTCTCTCTCTCTCTCTCTCTCTCTCTCTCTCTCTCTCCTCCCTCCCTCCCTCTGGGAGAGGCAAAACGCGGATGTCTAGTAGCAAACAGCTGCTTTTCTTCTCGAGGTTTGAACACGTCTGTCGGTAAGTCTTCACCGACACGCTCCCTCTCTCACACGCACTCAGTGTCAGAGTCAAATTATAAGTAGCATAGCTAATGCGGACTACTGTACTGTACACTGGACATTATGACGGCAGAGTGACCAGGGCATGACAAATGGACAGTACTTGACTACACCACATTAGGTTAAGTGTACAATACGCTAGCCAACGGGCGTATTGACCGCGCTGTGTGCTTTTTTTTTTTAGATTTTTAGGCAGGCTGAGAAATGCTGAATGCTGAAATGCTGAATAATCCTAATCTTTACGCAACTCTCTTTCTCTCTCTCTCTCTCGTTATGTATTCTCTATTGAGTGTGAGCGCTTCTTGAAAACAAACAATATTTCCACATTGTTAGCTCAGCTGAGTTGCCTGCAGCTGTATGGGATAATTTAAGAAAACATAAAAAGCAGTGCGTTCCCCTCCAAGATTTACAGGCAACAGATAGTCTAGACTAGAGAACATGGATATTTTCTTACTTTCAAGTCAAGTAAATGTGTATCTTTTACCACCAAATTGTGTACTTGAGTCTCAGACCTAAACAAATGCACGTGTTGCTGGCCCTGCTATGAAAACAATTTGTAAAGCTGCGAGCTCAGCTTTACAACATGGAGGGAGTGTCATTCGCAAATCATTCTCTGCTCAGGATGCAATTATGCCTATTCCACTGTATCTATAGAAAATAGTTGTTTGCTGCTTTACTGACTAACATCGATCTCTTTGATTACAGGCATTTACTGCAAACATACTGAATTACTTTTTGCATGTGTCAAATAACTGCCTGAAACACATCATTAAGGAGATATCTCTCTCTCTTTCTCTCATCTCAGTTGATGGCGGCAAGTCGGTCCCAGCTATGGTGGCTGGTTGCAGGGTGTCAGGCTGTGGGCGTGGCCATGGTGGTCCTGGTTGGTGTGTGGATGGGTCAATACAGGGGAGGCTATGCCTGGGATGGCTCATCTCATGAATTCAACGTTCACCCGTTGTGTATGGTCCTGGGTCTAGTGTTTCTTTATGGAGATGGTAATCAATCAATAATCAACCAAGCACCGTGTGTGTGTGTGTGTGTGTGTGTGTGTGTGTGTGTGTGTGTGTGTGTGTGTGCGTGTGCAGTGCACTGCTTCAGGCATTGTTAAGCTGACCTGTTGCATTAAGATAATACTTGACAGAAACACAATTGATGCTAGGCTGTCTCTCTGTCTCTCTTTCCAGCATGTGAGATCTGAGAACTCAATTAGGACAGACAGAACCAAGTCTCTGTATCGGTTTCACTATACAGTGAGGGTTTGGCAGAACATAAAAAAAACAACTCAATGTTTAATATTTGTCTGATTTAAATCACATGTAATTGGCTGTACATTGGCTTGTACAGTATGTCACATTACATTTTATATTAACCCTCGTAATGGACTCAGAAATATCGTTTTTGGCCACAGGGCGGCGCCATCTGATTGTGTATGATTTATGTTTTTCAAATGGCATTTCTGAGTGTATTTATTAATTAATTAATTAATTATTTCTTTATGTATTTATGTAGTTTTTTTGTGCCTTTTACCCTTCTTGTTGTCCTTATGTTTCAAACACACACCTTGTTGTGCCAGCAGTGCACATCATATGTCTGTGTAAGCTGTAGAATTA
Organism: Aphredoderus sayanus; assembly: GCA_027564795.1. Classification (NCBI taxonomy): domain Eukaryota; kingdom Metazoa; phylum Chordata; class Actinopteri; order Percopsiformes; family Aphredoderidae; genus Aphredoderus; species Aphredoderus sayanus. The sequence continues at coordinate 4,201 of JAODUG010076279.1, forward strand.
GGTTTAGCGCCCACTATCTGCCACAAATAGCTAGTGATTTGGGTCAGTTTGACCCAGAGGACATTACGAGGGTTAAATGTTGACTGCTGTGTCAGTCTGATAATGAAACTGCTGAGTAAAGTATTATAATATTTCAGGAAATATGCTGAATTAACATAGAAAACAGGTACACTATTTTAACAGAATAACACTGTGGTTTTGTCTGAAAGTGGGAGTGATTGTTACGCCTGAGAGCAACAGATTGCCACCGCAATTGCATTACAACAATGTATAGCAAAGGGCAGCTGTCCATTAGTTGTGTGTGTGTGTTTTTTTCTCTGTGGTAATTTAATTAGGGAGAAAAACACTGCGTGGTGTGTTTATTGGCATTACCACAAGCCAAACACACACACTCAGGTGAGTGCTGACTTATTCTGAAATTTATTTTACATTTGCAAGCATTTGGCCAACTGGCCATGTTATTGCTGCTGTTATCCTTGTAGCTAACCGACAAGTCAACCTGTCTTTCTTTACACTACCAGGTTCTAGCTGAACACACACAAACAACTATATGGTTAGAAAAAGATACGAGATGGTTATTTGCCTTTCATAATAGGATGCACTCTGGGTCAGGGTCACTAGTATTTTACAGTATACTGGGACATTTGGACTGGTCAGTTGCATATAACACTTAATAGTCCTAGTTCTCTGTTATGTGTTTTTAAAATGTATTCAGTTTATCTGTCAGCATATTAAGCAACATACCGACCCCATATCAGTTGTTTTAATTAGTTAATTAATTATTTGATTAATTTAAAACTAGAAAAACAGGCACATTATAGTAATTGTCTTCCTCTCTTCTCCAGCAATCCTTGTCTACAGAATTTTCCATAATGAAGAAAAAAGCAAAGTCAAGGTTCTTCATGCTGTCATTCATATCCTGGCTCTAATAATCAGTATAATAGGTATTATTATTATAATAATAACATACTATGACAGCAGACAATGTAAGATACTATCTGATCAATGTTTGTTTTTTTTGTGTTGTGTATAGGGATAGTAGCAGTGTTTGACTTCCACAGGACTGCTAAGATTCCAGACATGTACTCTCTGCATAGCTGGTGTGGCATGGCTACATTCATATTTTTCTGTTTACAGGTATACAGTACACACAATATTTTACAAAATGTTTTCAAAACTACAGACCAAACATTGTCCACGCATCCAATGACCGCTCAAACAATGCTGTACAACTTTAGAACACACACACGTGGTCTTTGGTCAGTGCCCTCCTTCCACTCCTTTGTGTCTGACATAAAGACTATTCATAAAGATGCTGATTATTACAGCAGCTGACCCTGTACACATTATAGGGGGCAGCCATTTAATTAATTATATCTTTACGCTTACCTCTGGAGAACACAAATGGATAAAACGTGTGTAAATGATAGCAGCATGCTCAATTTGTATGTTGGCAGTCCACACATACAAATTGTAAAGAAAGAAAATGAAAAATAAAATTAAGCTAAATTGCAGATATCAGATGTTGGTTTATTATACAGACATGATTATGTTGGTGAAGAGTGAAAGGTCATCGTGGGTTCAATTCCTGACATACCTGAGCAGAATGGTTAACTGCTGCTTGTAATAAATATACAGGTGAATATCATCAAAAAGTTGATTTATTTCAGTAATTCTGTGGAATGAATGTATACATTATACAAATTTCACTTTGAATGGAATTACTGAAATAAATCAACTTTTTGATGATATTCTAATTATATGATGAGCGCCTGCTCTATCTACTGTAATTCTAATTACAGTATGTCTCTGTAATGTTATTCTGTGTATATATAATGTTGTTTTGTGTTGCAACTTTCTCTCTTTGTTTCAGTGGGTGATGGGCTTGTTGTTCTTCCTCTTTCCTGTGGCGTCGGCATGGGTACGGGCATGGTACCTCCCCGTGCATGTGTTCTGGGGTGTGGCGCTGCTGGCCATGTCAATAGGCACCTGTCTAACAGGAATCACTGAGAAACTACTATTTTCAATCATGTAAGCTTATATGGATGGATGGAAAGCAGGTATACCCAATGTTTAGACATGTAGAAGTATTAGATGTGCTGCTATACACTAATTGAGCTGATTCATACTTTATATTAGAATTTATGGGAATTATTTAGTAAACAACTCTCTAGTAACATAAGGAGACTGTTTTGTGAAGCTAGCTGGTTGCTGAAGTAGAGAAGAGGGTTTTCTGGATGAATTCATATTGAAGCAGATAAATATGATGACTACATGCTGTAGATGAATTGTTAAATGTACAGTATCTGCTTTAATCAAAGTACTTCTACTTGAGCAGATAATGTACATGTTTCATTCCATTTTTGCAGTCAGAAACTAACTCCTCTGTCCTCCACCCCAGGCCAACCTATTCCAAGTTCACTGCAGAAGGGGTGCTAGCTAACATTCTGGGGTTGTTGCTTGTTTGTTTCGGAGTGATCGTGGTCTACGCAGTCACCAAGGAAGACTTCAAACGCCCTCCAAGTCCAGAGGAGGAGGCTCTGTCTGTCCACTTCCAGACCCTGACTGACGGGGAATCTCCCCCCTCACCGTGACCTTGTCTAATGCACTTTCACCTAACCTCTGCAAGTATTTGGTCATTGGCCATGTTACTTGCTGCTGTTATCCTTGTAGCTAACTTAAAAATCAACCGGTCTTTCTTTACATTACCAGGTTCTAAATATTTGCTCTGTGTTTTAATGCTAAATTCAGTTTACAGGAGAGCTGGTTTTCCATGGTTTCAACTCTCCCCTAAATAACCGATTTATACTACTGTATTTCAGGTGCTGTTTATCAGTATACGTGTATAGTATGTCTGGTGCAGCAGCTACAGCTTTTGACTGAACTGTTCATTCCCTTAAAGCTGCCATATTCTCTACATTTAATTTAGTATTCATTTTGAAGTATATTTAAATTGTTGTAGAATCCAACAAGTTGTGATGTCTTTAAAATATTACTGAAGCAAGGGGAATTTTCTCCATTTAGGGATCCATTCTGTTAGCATTTTGCATTTTGTTATGGTCCAAATGAACTGAATAAGCAGCCTTGTCACCCACAAAATGCAGCAAAAAAGATATCAAACATTTCCAAAACAAAAGTAGCAATGTGTCTACTGAGTGGTGCCATTGTTTCAGTTTACCTTTGAGCTGACTACTGGGGACAGTTGATTCCCATTAAATGCATAAGCTTTTCTGTGCTAAAATATCTAGGCCAACATGCATATATTACTTAAATGTAAATGATATCAGTGGTTCACAAAGAAATAAAAGAAAAATGTGTCTCAGTATTCATCTCTAAATGAATCCGGAGTGTCATGGTCTGGTCACACTGCCTGAAAGCAACAGATTATGTTATGATGCTGTTTCCAGGGTAACCAATGCTAAGAGCTACAGTAGTCATTGACGAGCAATTAGAATTATATTCTACCATGGACATCCAGCCCTTGAATGTTTAGTAATTGTAGTAAAATAAATATTATAGTTCTTGTAATGGTACTTTATGTTTTAGTTTACGTTAGGTGTAAATATGGTGGTATGTAATATCTGCCTAGCTAAACTTGGTTATTTAAGTGCTTTCATCGTCAAATACCTCTGTCACTACTACACTGCCACTGTCTATCTTGCCAAAGTAGTATTTTTATATTTGCATTTTGACAAGAGCGCAACATCTGTGCTATTAAATGCCATAAATGTTATGAAACTTTATAACTCTTTTAGTTCCTATATTTAGTCATAGAATTTGGTGTAACTCCTGTCTACATGTGAATCAATACATCTGAATAAAGTGAGCTTGTCCAAAAATAGTATTTTAGTTATATCCTGAATGTCTGGTCTAATATTAGTCAGCTGTGCCTGTGTTAAACGTTTAAGGTAAATTGTTATTTGTTTCTCGTATAAAAATGCCATAATTTGCAGTGCCTTTCCAAAATGTATTATTGACATTAGAGCAATTCAAATGAATGAGTTGCATTTGCAGCTTTTGTCATATGAAGGGTAAGGTCTGGAATGTTTGACCTGTTAGTCTGTTGTATGTTGTAAAATGTTGCGATGTAGAGAATAAACTGACAGTTTTGTTCTGGATAGGTCCATGTCTGCAGAGCTGCAGTAAGCATGCACTGTATGTTCTGTACTCATTAGCCAAGAGCTCATTCACTTTTATTTATTTCTAGGGAATTTTAATTGGACAGGAAAACTGACAATGATCAGAAACTAATAACAAATCTACAATCTCCTGCAATTTCCCTACAAATTGTATTCCCAGAATGTATGACTTTCCTTAATGATGTCTGATTCATTTTCGTTATTAAAGTCTACCAGAGCTTCATGGAAACTGTCCCCTTGTTTCTTCTTGAGAATATAGCTGGTATTCATCAATAAGCAATGTCAGACATATTATAACTGTGAAAGTAATGAATTCTGAGTTGTACTGAATGCAGAGGATGTTCTTTCCTGTTCTATGTGTCTTGATACCAGACTTGATACATTGAATTGTGGGCAACTGGAACTGCCCACAATTCAATGTATTATTCCAACTCAGTAAATTAGTTTAACAAGCTGCAAACTCCTTGTGTATTCTGTGAGATCTCAGCTGTCTGGGGAGTAAATCTTAACAAGATGTTGGAGTTCGGTAGGGTAGCCACTCACCGGACATTCCTGGTTGGCTTTCACATACACATAAATGCATCTATAGCAGAACACAAAGCCAGATGTGGACAGAACCGTGTCATTGGTCCTTGGCCTACGACACAGAGGACACACCTTGTAAAAGCTCTTATTAGTGGAGTTTAATGTCTTTCCTCCTACTTTCTGATTGGACAAGGTGGGGAGGGCCTCTTGCATCAGGTGGATAGGGGGTGGAGGAATGGGCAGGGAGACCAGGCTCCGGGTGGAGTTCTGGTTCTCAGAAGAGTACCACCACTCCAAAAACTGCAGCAGGAAGACGCCCAATGATAGGCCGGAGGAGAGGGTGATGGCCACGCCCTCTGCCACACCTGTAGCAGCATGCCAGCCCCTTTGTAGAAGGCTGAGAGCACAGAGGAAGAGAGAGGCTTTATTTCTCTTTGGTCAATGTTAAATGCCCTTTTTGGATGTTTAAAATCATCATTTAGAGAGACATAAACGGACAGATGGATTGATTGACAAATACTGTAGATAAGCTTTCTTTCAACGAGGTATACGGCTCTCTCTCTCTCTTGAATGTTTAAAATCCCAATGTAGAGAAACAGACATAAACGGACAGATAGATTGATTGACAAATAGATATGCAGCAGACATGCATGTTTACACCAACAGACAGACAGACAAACAGACAGATACAGAGAGAGAGAGATAGGTAGGTAGGCTGTAATTACTTTAGTCCAGCTGTGTTGTTGATTTTGATGTTCTTCAGCTGTCCGTCTCGGAGGTCTGCTGCTGTGAGGTGAGCCAACTGCACCCCAGACAGCCACAGGAGGGGGGAATGTGACTTGGCACGGCCAAATACATAGAGTAGGGTGTGGCATAAGCGCCATGTGTCCCAGGCTGTACGCAGGTACGGCCAGGCCCCCACAAGGCCTCTGTACAGCTTCTGCATCCTGGAGCCCACCGGGCGGATGGAGAAATCCTCCTCGTCTCGTTGTCGGGCCAGAACCCTCTCCAGCTTGGCGCGCAGATACGGCACCAGGCATAGCAGAAGAAGAGAGCGCCAGTGAGACTTCCTGCTAAGGCCTGGACGTGGGACAGGAAGTGAGCGCAGGGAGGCGGGAACTCTCCTCAGGCCATAGAAATTCTCAGAGAAGGAGGCAGCGTGGGCCGACAGGAAGTGGTTCTGCAGGAGAACGTCCAATAGCAGGTAGAGTTCGTCAAAACGTCGCCACAACACGCCCCAGCGAGCTGGGTCAGACTCTGACAGAACCTGGTGGGAGCCATCAACATTGTCATCATCACCTCCATCACCATATAATAATCTCAGTGCACATTCATTATTTAGGTCACAGTTCCAGCTTCTCCAAGTGTCTCCGGACAAAGACATCCACGAACAACTGGCCTTGATTTGGGGGCAATTGTTAAATTGTGTATGTATGAGCATCTCATTGTTGTTTTTTTATAGGTCTCACATTGTGGGGGTGCCGCCTTTTCTTTGGGAGGCCTGTGCAATGCATGTTGTTTTGCAGGCCTGCTGTGTCACACGTGCCATGTCATAATGGTTTATATAGTTCTATGGGGCGTAAAAACGTGTTTGTGTTGTCTATTTGTCTGACCTTGACAGCATGTTTGAGTGCAGGTCTGACTGCATCAAGCAGGGTTTCCTGAGCCAGGACCTCAAACACAGATGGACGGTCGTCTGTTGCCACAGTGAGATGTGCACCGGCCTCCGCCATCGCAATTGTCTCTTACCTGCATAAATTTTACAGCACAAATTGTGTATTTCTCAAACTAATAGAATTGTGCACAAACGTCAAGCTAGCTCCCTACCTGCACGCTGGAAGCAGCTGCATGCGTTGAAAGAGTATTGTTTCTGTTTTACCGTCGAGAAAATATTATTTCACTTAAATGCTATAGGCGAGGCACATTCAACTCATAAATCGTTTGCCATTATAATAGTTTAGGTATTTGTTGATCATCAACAATGCAAGACTTTGCTCCTGTGGAGTGTTATCACTTTACTTCCGGGTACAAACTATTCCCTGTCTTGACGTCATGACGCATTAAGCACACGTACGTGCGTACACTCAGCTGTCATCCTCATCGCCAAGGAATGGCGGTGCCTGAAACAGGGAGTTGGTTTGGTATTGGGAGTCTTGTCTCCTGTCGCACCTGCCTGGGACAGCATCTCCAGGGAGAGGTCGTTGCTTTCGACTATCGGTCCAAGATGTTGACATTGAGTATCCTTCTCTGTACTGCTCTCACTGGGGTTTTGGTTGTTTGTCCCAAGTCAACAGGAGTGAGTATTGTCGCCCATCTATTGTACTGATAACTTTCCATCCTTAGAGAGGCAATCCTTTTATGAATACCGGTATACCACTTACGTACAGTAACTGTTTAGTTAGGTTAACACACATACTCGTGACGGCGCTGTTTGAACGCTGTGAAGTCTGTGTCAGAGAGTATGGCACACTGTAAAGTAACAGTACAGGCCTAATTATACGTTATCTTCTATCTAGTGAGTGAGTCTATATATATCCCTATCTAAAAATGTACCCTATATCTCCTCTTAGAGCATCACTAAGTATGCACTTTTTTATTTAGACTTCTACAAATTATTCATGGAAATTAGTGTATTAAAAATGTGTAAAATTCACTGCTTAGTTAGATGTGAAACATGCTATTGTCATTATCCTCACAGAACCTCCTTAACTATAGAACTGTACATGTACACTGTACGCAGCTTCGGATAAAAGTGTCTCTTAGCCTAAATACTGTAAATGTAAGCTAAATGTTGTTTATAGCTTGTATGTAAAATATGTACAGGAACCATTTAATACTGTTCATCGAGGCCTCCACAAACTGGTATGTGTTGATCCTTAACCCCCCCCCCTTAGGGTGTCCCCCATCCAGCGGTAAACAACACCTGAGTGATGTCTATCTGATCAACCTGTCCTTCGCCTCTGATGTGCATGTCATTAGAGAGTGTGCACATGCACCCTCCCCCCTTGCTTCACTCAACATCAACAAGGTAACCGCGAGTTACCCTCTGCTTTTTGAGTCCCTTGCTCAGTCTCTTGCCTAAATGTCAGTCAGTTAATGCTGTTTATGTATGTGTTTGATGGGGTATGATGGGATGAAGCCCTGTGACAAAAATAGTGTGTGTGTGTGTCTTAGCTTGATAACAGGCTCCAGGCTGAAAGGGGGAAGAAGTTGTCTTTAGCCTCGGCTCTCAGTGCAGGAGTCTCACCTGAAGGACAACACCTTTTCTACATCATCCTAAAAACGTAACCTACTATTTCCTACACAAGTAATCTACACACCTTCTGTGCTTCTGAATTTTTTTACATTTGATTGGTAATGGTATAAACTAGGGACACAGGGATTTAATGTCTGGACATTGGAATCTTCGGATCTTTGCCTTCATTTGCCAGTCACTCACTGGACACAATTCTGGCATGCCATAAGATGGCAACGGGTGCTCTGCACACGTGGGGTTTGTTTTTAACCCTCCTGTTGTCCTCGTGTTTCATCATGTTTTGACAGCATATGGTGCCACGTGACTGATTGTGTAGTTGATTGTGTAGCTGTCCTCGGGTTTCAAACTCACACCTTGTTGTGCCGGCAGTGCACATCATATGTGTGTGTACGCTGTAGAATTAGGTTTAGCGCCTTCTATCTGCCACAAAGAGGTACTGCGTTGGGTCAGTTTGACCTGGAGGACGACCGGAGGGTTAAAATACAGTGACGGCTGTGTGGGAGTATTTCACTAACATTGGCTACCTGCCAAGAATTTCAACATTGGTGCATCCATAGTGTTTGCCCTGGATTGCTGTAATTTCAAACAAAGTGGTTTCTGTATAGTTTTGTACACGGTTGAATAAAATAATACATCTTTAAATATCCTCTCCAGATGTATTTTAAACGCTTATCCCTCCTGTGTTGGTTGAGTTTCAAATTCACTAGCATCTTATGCCAGCATATGGTGCCATCTGATTGTCCTTCTCTTTAGTGTCAGTGCTGTGTGCCTTTTACCCCTCCTGTTGTAATCTGGTTTCAAAAGCACACCTTGCCAGCAGTGCACATAATGTCTGTGTAACCAGTGTAATTAGGTTTAGCGCCTCTATCTGCCGCAAAGAGGTACTGTCTTGGGTAAAAAAAACAAATGTAAAAAAGAATTTTATATATTTATTTATATATATATAT
>JAODUG010076320.1:0-13063 GCA_027564795.1 Aphredoderus sayanus
TTTAGCGCCTTCTATCTGCCACAAAAGCTAGTGATTTGGGTCATTCTGACCCGGAGTACATTACAAGGGTTAAGTAGATTTGTGATTTAGTAGTTATAACAATATCCACGATAATGAGGAATTACTTAACTACTGAAATCTTAACCCACAATAAAATATGGGATTCCTATAAATTTCACAGCGCTGTGGTGTGGTGCAAAATGTAATGGGGCACTATTAGCATTGGTACGGTTTTGTAGCTTTAACCTACAGTATAGGCCACATTCCACTTTGCACACACACTGATCAATTTAGGCCATCAATTAAATAAATGTTTGTCTCTTACAGAGTCATCTGGTGTAGCAAAACACACATGCTATGCTAATAGTACCCTCTGCTGGACATTTCATATTTGTTGTACAATATAGTGTGGGCATGGGCACAATCATATGCATAATGTATCTCCTTCAGTGAAACTCATAGAAAATACAGTAAGGCTTTAAATATGCACAACCAGTAATTGCTAAAAAATAGTTTAACAATCTATGTTGTAAATCAAAGCCTTTTAACTTCAAATATATTGTTGCATTTGTCCAAACCTTAAACATGTTTACTTTATTAAAACACCAAATTTCAATAAAATACAAACAATAAATGTTGCTATTATTTTATTGAATCCTCTCGCTGTCCTATGGGTCAAAATGACCCAGCGCACTATCTTTTTGTGCCAGCAGAGGGCCAACCAAAACACTGACAAATTACGTTGGCACCATCTGCTGGTAGTGTGTTTGAAACGGGACAGCAGAAAAGTTCAACCTAAACAACCTTCTTCTAGCATTGATGTAGAGAACATTTCAAGTACAGTAAAACATTTGTAAATACAGTCTTTTATTTTGAAAACGACCAATGTAACCGGAAAAAATGGGTAGCTCTCCAACCAAACATATCATGTCATCTGACGAGGGAAGAGAAAAAAAACTAGGTTTCGCTACATAGGCAAGTTCAAAATGCATGGAAAATCCCAGAAGCTTCAGCAGATAACTGGTATGCTTTGTAGATTGTTTTTCTATGTAAACGCATTTTAATGTGTGGGTGCAGTAGTCGAAACAAGACTAATACACGATGTATTTGTGTCGGTGGTATAAGACGTATCAGACACATCAGAAACGGTGGTTTCAGTAGCTTGTAGCTAATCATATTGGCACTACTACAAGTAACCTACTGTACTGCTCTGATCAGTACTTTACTAATGTGCAGTACATCATCAGAACATCACAGTACAATATTGTTACATCAGTACAGTACAGTGCGTATTCTTTTCTGTTTTCAGTAAATCCTCGAGTCACACTGACTGGCTGTACTGTATGCTTGTAAACAATGAAGACAAAACCCACAGGTAGAAGTACCTTATATTTGTTTGCAGTGTATACCAGTTAATATAATATGAAGGCCTACTGTATAATGTGTGTGCGTGTGTTTGGTCACTCAGCTATAGTTTTCACAAAACGGCATAGTGCAGGACAGAATTTGCATAAAATTTGCAAGTCAGCTTTTTGTGGTGTGTATCATTCTGCTTCCTCATCAGATGAACACATGATGCTCAGAAGACATAGTTGTGCAAGTTATTTTATCTTTGTCAATGTCTGTGCAGCTGTACTCTCTTTGGTCTCATCCCATAGTGACATGCACATTGGATGAACTGTTTCACATGTACAAAGTAAATAATGAAATGGGGGAAACATTTATGTGAAATGTCTGTGACAGGCAGCTGACATTTGCTGCTCGCATAAGAATTAAATTAAATTAAAAATACATAAAATTGGCTGCATTTGTGTGACTCATTCAAATAGTCTGGCATTGAGTGACATGGTCTGTTGACTTTTTAAATATGTGCATTTTAACTGACACCACGCACATTTAGAGTGGATGTGCGATTCCTGAGAGCTGAAGAGTTCTCATCCCATTAGTTCTAGGCACTGTCCATCACTGTCCCATTATTCTGTAGTACACATAGAAGCAGTTCATCTCCTCGGTGCTCTCATTAAAAGCCTCCTTAATGTTCATGGTGCTGTAACAACAGGGAAAAGGAATATGATTTCTCAAGGGTGTTATTAATTAAATACTTGTTACTTCTCTTTTGGAGAGACAGCACATGTTTATGTCAAAGGTCAATATCCATCATGTGAGCAAACGGGAACATGCATGTCTGTCTATTCATGTAAGTCAGCTACTGCTGCTCTAGTCATGTGACCGCTGTCCTTCTCATGTAGGAGCTGACTACATAGTATATATTATTGGACCGTGGACACCTTCTCTCAGGGACAAGTCAGAGAACTGCTAATACAATGGCTTCAGATCAATTATAGTTTTATTTTTTCTGCTCAGCACAACTTGGAGTAAGTCTTATATGCCCAGTGGGATATACTAACTATGTTATATTGATTTCCTTTTGATTTCCTTTTTTAACCCATTTTCCTCTGTCAACTCTAGATCCTTCCACTTCCTGTCTTTTCTCATTCCCTCGCTTCCCATACACCTGGACCCCCTTCTTCTTTCACTCTCATTTTATCTGGCGGGCTTCATCTGGAGATGAATAACGCAGACTCCCTGTCGCCCAGTGTCAACTCAGCCTACACACCTGCCCTCCATAATAACGAGGAGGAGGAGGATGAGGACCAGGGCTCTCCCACAGACCGGGCTCCACTCATGGCCAAAAGCTCTGTGGTAACCCTGGCTCTACGACATAGTCCAGAGGACTCCTACTGCATGGTGTACACCATCTTCTTCTTGATGGGAATCGGCTCCCTGCTGCCCTGGAACTTCTTCATCACCGCAAAACACTACTGGGTCTACAAGTTGAGCAACACCACGGACCAGACAGGTCATGAGGAGACCCACTCAGACCTCAGTGTGAGTTGGGTGACGGAGGGGGTCTAGTCTGGCCAGAAACGTGTTTGTCGTGTGTGTACGTGTGTATGTATGTGTGTGTTGTACACAGACGTTGATCTCACGACCAATGTGAAAAATATTATTTTGTAGCAAGATACACTGCAATTATACAGTTAGCAAAGGAGTTGGATCACTGTGAAGTTGTTTTTGAAAGCAGTAAAGAAAAAGATAATTAATTGGTCTTCATAGCTGTGAAGAACTGCTAAATGAATAACTAGAGTACATTGCTAGTACACACCGCAGAGCAGATCATTTAGTATTTGTGTTTGCACTTCATCAGTAGACATTTTGTTTCAACATCATGGAGCTACCACCAGAGGAAAATAAATGTTTTCTGCTTGGGAAACATGTTAACAAAATATTGGAAACATACTTTTTGTGTGGACAGGTTTTGAAACATTACAACAATAAATACATTTAAAATATGAACTTTTAAATAATACTAAAACAGCAATTAATTGTTCAACATTTTTCACATGACTTACTCCAGAAGTGACTAGCCAAGTCAGCCAAGCTGACTAAACTAATTCAATGAATCAGGCAAGATCATTTTCAGCACTTATTGCAATTTTTAGAGACTAACATTTGGCATCATAACCTAAGTGAGGGGAAAATGGAAGCCAAAGTGTCAGTCATCACATCTGGCCCTCTTCCGCCTGAGCATGTTTCTTGCAAAAAGGATAACGTGGGCATCTCTCTTTCTGTCTGCAGGACTACTTTGAAGGTTACCTGACAGTTGCCTCCACAGTTCCTTCTGTACTTTGTCTGGTACTTAACTACCTCCTAGTTAACAGGTTTGCTTTTTTTCACTGCACATGCACTCACAAATATCTACACGATTGCTCTTTAGGTTAAAATCAACACTTGCTGTATGCTGGCTATGGTCTCACACCAGACATTTCTAACTTGAACAGCTGACTTTAAATTGTGAGCTCTCACTGTTTCCCAAAGTTACATGGTTGACAGTGTGTGCCCTCTTATTTTGAGTAATCCTTTAAGCACAAAGGTTCAGGTGTGTCTCACTTTTGCTTTGTAAAGAACCCATTACATTACATTGCCCTATTCTTACCCTTTTGTTGTTTAGCCCTCGTAATGTACTCAGAAATCTCATATTTGGCCACCTGGCGGCGCCATCTGATTGTGTGTGATAAATGCAATATTATTTCTCCTATCAACCGTAGAATATGGTGATATTCAGCATGTGCAGCTATATTAACATGGCATAACACAATTTTTAATTGTAGTTTACTATTGTCTGTAAGTGAGAGCTTTGGCCTTTCTAGTGACTATATTAATCAAGGTCCTGTTATCTAGACCCCTATGCTAATTGGGGTCCCCATAAGTGTATATATGCATGCAAAGCTGCTCTCACACAAGTGTGTCGGTAGGCTTTCTCCAAACGTGCGGATCCTGTCTTCTCTGATTGTGATCCTGTTGGTGTTTGTGGTGACCACCGTGCTGGTGAAGGTGGATGTGTCCCACCGTAGGACTGAGTTCTTTGCTGGGACCCTGGTTTCTGTGGCCCTGGTTAGTGGAGCCTCCAACGTGTTCTGTGGCAGCATGTTTGGGATCAGTGGCCACTTCCCCATGAGGATCTCTCAGGCTGTGATATCAGGTAACTGGGATCAGGAACACTTCCTTGCTTTTATTTAGTTTCTTCAACTGCAAAATGTTCTTTTACACCGTTTGATCATCTTTATACCGTCCTGTCGCTTTTTTGTTTTTACGATGCATAGCTAGCAATGTTATATTTAAACATGATTTGTTAATGCAGTGTAAATAATGGCCAAGATGAGTTAACCAGCCCCATTGGTGTTCCAGGTCAAGGGATGGGAGGCACTCTGAGTGCTGTAGCGTCTATAGTGGACCTGGCAGCAGCTGAGGATGTGACAGACAGCGCTCTGGCCTATTTCTTGACAGCAGATGTGTTCATTCTAGTCTGCATCATTGCATTCCTTCTGCTGCCGAAGTTGGAATATTCACGGTCAGTATATTATGTCTGTTTGATGTCATAAATACATATTAAAAGGCACAAAAATACAAATACATAAAGAAATAAATACAGACAGCACTGACAATAAAAATAACCACACAATCAGATAGCGTTGTGTTTGAAACTCGAGGACAACAGGAGGGTTAACATTTTGTTTTTATATAGGAATAGAATAAAAACTGTACAGTCCAAGGCACAACTTTTGGCATTTATTTTGGAGATGAGATTGTGCAAAGTTTTAACCGCTTTTATATTGCAGAAGGTAAAGTGGTTTAATTTTGCTTATTACGTGGTTGAGAGATAAAGCCATTGCTGTACAGAATGAAGAATATTTGACTTAATTGAGGAGGAAGTTTTGATGTGTTTTAAACTGAAACCAGTCCTCCTGGTAGTAAGCCATACTTTAAAGGTCATAAAGTATCATGACAGGGTTTCATTACTGTAAAGCAGGTCAATTTGAGCAGGGTGTTTCCATGGCAGTTATGGTGTATGATACTTGAGCAGAACTGGTGCCGGTCACTCAAGCCCACAGGAGAGGCATGTGAGTCTGGGTGGTATGGTGGCCAATGATGGTACTGCAGCTCAATTCTGTTTTTTCCAAAATTCCTATTCCCCATTGATTGGCCCATATTAACATACAATGGACGGTCAGAAACAATTCTTTAATATTAAATGTATTGTCACTTAGAGCCTAGGAAAGCTTATTTTACGTGACGTCATCACAAGCTACGAGCATGTATTTGGATGTGCATTCCCTGTGCCTGTTCCGTGCGATGACTCAACACACAGCAGGTGGAGAAGCATGTGGTGGTTTTGAGCAGTTCTCGTTTAAATCAGTGGTGGCCATTTTGACACACCTTATCCAGTTCTTTTGATACATCCATGCAGTCACCATACTATGAACTACTGTAATCTCTGTTAGGTTACATTGCCATTGTGCCACAAATGTGAGACATGTGATCGGACAAAATAAACGCAGAGACATGCACATTGGCCCCTTGCGGTATCTATGTGCTTAAGAGACTTTTCTCCCTTATCCCTCCTTTGGCCGGAAAATACACACTACCTCTTTTAATGTGCTGACTATTTATCTCTCTTGGGGTTTCAATTGTCAATAACTGTCTGAAAAGAGAACCTTCTGCAATCTACAACCTGTATTCCAATCCATTTTCAGACACCACATGCTGGCCATGGCCAGTCCAGGTGTAATAATGGAGAGTACCCACCAGGGGGCAGTGAGCAACACCTCCGTCCCACCTCTTATGCCCATCTTGAGGAAGACGTGGGTGCTGGGCCTCAGCGTCTTCTATGTCTTCTTCATCTCCATCTTGGTGTTCCCTGCCCTCTCCTCAGGCATCCAGTCGGTCCAGGGGGACTCAGGCAGTCCCTGGACAAGCACCTACTTTGTGCCCCTTACAAGCTTTTTCCTGTACAACGCGGCAGACTTCTGTGGGCGGCAGGTCACAGCCTGGCTGCAGGTTCCCGGTCCCACCAGCAGGGTTCTGCCTGCTCTGGTACTGTGTCGCTCCGTCCTGGTTCCACTCTTCATGCTCTGTAACTACCAGCCGAGAAAGCACCTCCACACAGTGCTGTTCGACCATGACTTGTACCCTATGGTGTTGAACTGCCTGCTCGGCCTTTCTAATGGCTACTTGGGCACCCTACCCATGATCTACGGGCCCAAGGTGGTGCCCCGAGAGCTGGCGGAGGCCACAGGAGTGGTCATGGCATTTTTCCTGTCTCTGGGGCTGGCTGTGGGCTCAGCCTTTTCTGTGATAATTGTACATTGTATCTGAACTGAGCTTCCATATCTTTGAGACTGAACACTTGAGGTCTATACCAATCACACATTTACCTGAAGGTTGTCTGGAGAATAGTGTGTTTGAAACCCGAGGACAACAGGTGGGTTAAAACGCACAAAAACCCAAATACATCAAATAAACACACACAGCACTGACAATAAAAACAGGAGGGTTAACTTTTTTTTTTTTACCTCAGTAATAGGTGTTTGTTTACACATGTGCCATGCCAGTTTCTTTGAACTGTGGTCAAGAACGTCAAGACATGCTATATTAAACAACTGCTTAACCCTGCTGCTGTCCTATGGGTCAAAATGACTGTAATAGTGGGCTCCAACCTCAAGGACATTACATTCCGCAGTTGGCTCCGCCTGCGTGTCAGCACAGCGGGAAGGTTAACCCTTGTAATGTCCTCTGGGTCAAACTGACCCAAATCACTTGCACTTTGTGGCAGATAGAAGGCGCTAAACCTAATTCTACAGCTTACACACACATGTGCAGTGCTGGCACAAGGTGCGTGTTTGAAACCTGAGGACAACAGGAGGGTTAAAAGGCACATAAAACAACACACATACATAAATAAGTACACACAATCAGATGGTGCCGTCGTGTGGCCAAATACGAGTACATCACAAGGGTTATGGGTTGTAAGGTGAAATGGAAGGAAACCTCACCAAAAGCATTTTAATTACAATCATTTCAAGGCTTTAACCCACATAATGTACTCAGAAATATAGTATTTAGCCACATGGCGGCACCATCTGATTGTGTATGATGTGTGTTTTTCAATTGGCATTGCTGTGTGTATTTATCCCTCGTAATGTACTCCGGGTCAGAATGACCCAAATCACTAGCTCTTTGTGGCAGATAGAAGGCGCTAAACCTAATTTTACAGCTCACACACACGTGTGTAAGTGCAAGTGCTAGTGATTTGGGTCATTTTGACCCAGAGGACATTACGAGGGTTAAGCAGTGATGGCCAACCTTGCTTTTATGCTTAGAAATTTGAAGTCGATAAACACATTTCCTATGGATTGTGTTCTAACATGGCATGTTAAAATAGCCAACTTGACAAAGTTTACCTGGCTCCAAACATTTGTGGTCTCTATACCTAGTTTTCATGACAACTGTACAGGAATTAAATTTTTTAAGTTAAATATGTATTTTTTCCATTATGTATATAAGGGGGTTACAGACAAGCCTACTGCATAGGTTAGTTTGCTATGTAAATGTTTACATATATGCAGGGAACACTCAAGTACAATTAAAGGAATTTAAACTCAAATGTGTCATATCACTTTAATTAAAATTGTTAGAAATCTCATCAGGTGACATATCCCAAAATCAAAGTGAACATCAAGATTTCAGCATTTACAAATGAATGATTTACATAACAGGTGCCAATAGGTTGAATCAGCTGCTTAAAAATATAGTTCAACATTTCTTTACTAAAACTAGAACCAGGAATGCTTATTACAGTTAACATTTATCCCATTAGCCATCCATTCCTTCAGGTGGAAGGGTCTCCAGAGTGCTGCACATAGCAGCCATCCAGCCTCTGCTTCGTGCAACATGTGAGCTTACACACACCAAAAACAGCAAAGACTCATCACAACTGTGACGCAAAGATGCATGGACACCTGCTCAGAGCAAATAAGTTACTAAAACAGACTGAGCCTCACATCTTTATTAAAACAAAAAAAAAAAAAAGTTCAAACTCTTGATTACATTCCTTTTCAATTCCAGGCATTAAATCAAAAAAAAAAAAAAAAAAGTGGGGCACATTTATTAAAATTAGGAAGCAGCAATGCAGTAGTTCCTCCCCCCACCTCAATTCCCTACAGGTTAACATGGTGCTGGGGGTCCATAGTCAGTTATGCCCACACATGACGCTTGCAATGTGCCACCGCCTGAAAGACAAACCCAGTGGTTAGATACTTGATGCTTCTGCACCAATTAGCCTTGGCTTAAAGGTCTAGCTAGACTGGCTGATGGGTCAGACGGGCTAGAGAGAAGCCATTTCACATGCCCCAATTGTGTCATGACTTACATTGCACCTAGTTGCCGTCTCCATGTTCTTGCACCAGAACGCAGGTCCCCAGCTGCACTGTTCTGTTCCCAGCAGCTTGTGCACAGCTCCAGGGCATGCACCCAGTTTCTGTTACAAATAAAACACAGCCCCATAATCAGCAATAGTCTTCAGGTTAGTTTACATTAGTGTTGTCAGAACACCAACATTTGTTTCAATACCAAGTCATGCATTTGGTCTTTTAAATGCGTCAGGTGCATGCTAGTGCACTAGTATACATAAAGTAGCCATTATCTGGAATGAAAGATCAGCTTGACAAGAATGCCACTTATTTAATAAAAACACTACATTTCCTGAATGGTTATAATTTCATTTTTGGAATGAAAGGCAGACCTGCCGTACAGTCAGGATTGCCATATACTGAGCCAGAGCACAAAAGGAATGTGGGACCTAGGACAAACAGACTGAATACATGAAAATAGTTACTAGGCAGCTTGTGCTTTATAACCTCCAAAAGATCAGACATTAAAATAAAAAGGCAGCGTGTCACAGAAGAATCTCATGGTGTGACATGACCCAACATGTTAATGAATTTTGTGGCCAGTTGTAATGTCATTTTAAAAAGGCGCATTGCTATAACTAAACAAGCTAGTGACTACACCAGTCCTTACCAAGCACACAAAGTCTGGGTCCATCATCTGAAGCAAGAGCTGGACAAGCATGGGCTCATACTGCTGAACCAGCTGGTCACACTGTTGACAGAGCAAACTCAGTCAAAACACAGCTAAAAGGAGGCAGTCCCACTATGATCAGTAGCCCCTTCTCACCTCACTCTGCACTGCCTCTGGCAGGAAGTTGCACACCTTCCTCACAGCATCCTCAATCTGAGCCTCAGTAGCATTCTGCTCCAGTATGCCATCAATGTACCGGACCGCCATCTTGCACACGTCGCAGAAGCCACCAGTCTTAAAGTTAGTCTGGCTCATAGAGGCTGGGAAGATATTGTACAGATAAATCATCGTTTACGTTTCTCACTAACATTTGTCATAGCATAGGGATTTAAAAATTACAACTCAGATCATGCTGCAGTGTGCATTACTTTACAGTAAAAGGCAAACATGATGTGTGGCATCATGATTACTGTGAGAGAATGTGACTAAGGGATTACCAAAAGGAATGTTGATAACAATAGAAGATTTATGTGGGTACAAAAAGCTGTTGTGCAAGTCTGTTCAGGGCACACAAGGTGGCCTACTTTCAAGAACAGATGCCGGAAGTACATGCTGTTGTATCTTGTTTCGACAGTCTCATGAAATAGTTTAACTGTGGGTGAAGTGCCATGTCACTGATTGTGTGCGTGTCCAAGAGCCAGAGGTCAAGGTTGTCTCTAATAGCATGCAAATGTGATATGGAATGTACAAAAAGCATGGTCATACTGTATATACACCATGATCACTAATTTCATCCGAGTCTTCCTTGGTTCAGAATGACAAGACTGCCTGAACAGAGACTAAGACTGTTCCATTGGTGCAGTAGAGGCAGAAGGCTTACGGATAAATGCACGATGGGCGTCCTTGCAGAGTCCCAACACTGTGCAAATGGTCTTGGGGTCAGCCTGCTGCACAAGCAGCTCAATGATAGCCTGCCCGTAGGCCTCAATCAGGTCCTTGCACTGGGCTGAGAGAGAGGAAGGCAGCAACAAGCACACGTTCTCTACAGCCTGGATAACCTCCTCCTGAAAGACACAGGAGACACAGGTTATGAAGGAGATCCCCGCCAACTCTACAGCTGCCCAGTGAGAGCAGACAGCCATAACTGGGCAGTAAGCACAGCACAACAACCCACCTCTGTGGTCTGATCCTCCAGCACGCTTTCCACTTCCTTCATCACATACTCACAGATAGCACACTGTGGAGAGTCCCGGGCACGCACCATTTGCTAGAATACAGACAAACAGCAATGTGACGGGTGAGGGTGTATAGACCGCATCACAAGCTTCGAGTCATTAAATAAGCATGAATATCTGCCAGCGTGTCAATGGAAGCTACCGTGGCAGGTTCAGAGGCAACAGACTCCACCATGGTGGCAGGCATCAGCTTCACAGCGGGGATGATCATGGCCTCCTGAAGCTTCAGCATGGGAGAGGACTTCTCAGCCTCACAGAAGCCAGCACGGGCACATATATCCTTGGGTTGCTAAGGAGATAATGCATCATCCATTAGACGTACAGAAGAGCCACCCAACTAAAAAGATTTTCCGAACACATCACATGCACTTAGCAAGAAAATAAACCAGGTTATTCAGTGTACAGTTTGGGTTTTAAGGACAAGAAAGTCCATACATTTAAGATAAATATCTACTGCAACAAAAATAAGACAAGTCTCGCCAATAATAGCATGCACCCATATTGGCCAAACAGGTTTGCCCTTAAAACGATATATAGTGCCAAGAGGGACAGTCAACAGAACCAAATCAAGTAATACATCTCCAATATGTTGGAGATCTATCCATGGCAGACTCAGCAATGCACCCATGCATCTGTTTACACAAGCCATAGAGTGATGAGTAAGCCTTATCTCAAAGTACAGCATTTTCATTGCAGGGGGTTGGGATGGAAAAACATTATGCACTCAATCCAGTGCAATGTTGCCTAAATACATAACGTGTCATCTAAGCAAGCAGTGCTCAGGTTAGAAACAGTTTTCATTCTAAAGGATTGGAGACAAACAACTACATGCAGCTCTAAGTGGGCTGGGTGAGTAGCACTAGCAGTGGACAGCACAGGAGGCAGGAACTAGCATGGGGCAGGCTACAGGTGAAACACAGTGAGACCTACCTGTTCCTGGGACCAGCACAAACCCCAGGGCAGGAGAAAGAGCAGAAAACAGAATGAATGATGAATAGAAAAGAAAAATGAACAAAAGAGAACTGAAACCAGCATACAAGTGGTGCGACAGAGGTATGAACATTTGTTATCGCAACACATGGACTAGCAGGCCCATTTGTTCTAGTGTCCAGCTCAAGAGGTATTAGATACCAACATGTACTTTCAAATGGGCTTAAATACATAAACTCACCATAGACATGAGCTGCTGAACCAACACAGGAGCATACTGGCTGACGTACTGCTTGCACTACAATGTCAAGAGAACAGCAGAGAAACATTATAGATCATTGGAATGCCAACATTAAGACAGAACTTAGCTTACCGGTCCCCAACATACCAGATCAGACATGCCAGGGCCCAGCAAGTCACACTGCTTCTCAATGCGTTCAATGAGGGAGTTGATGAAGGAAGCATTGGCCTTAGCCTCTTCCTGGGCATCGGTCAGGAACTTCACACAGTCCTGGCACACGTCACCTGCCTCCTGGTGGCAGAAATCATAACGCAAGTTGAATAATTTTTATCACCCAAACAAAACACCTACTCAAAAAGGAACAAGTGTACTTGAATTCCAGCAGAGAATAACTAGAATGCACCAGCTCAGGGGTCTTTTCTTTCACAGTCTCCTGAGGATAGAGCAGCTGGGGAATATTCATGAGGAAGGGGGGCACTTTCTGGGCCAGGTCCACCTGAGGGATCTCATTGGACAGGAGCTGCTCCTCGGCATGAGCTAGGGCTGCCTGCTCAGAGCGACACAGTCCCATGGCTGCACACGCCACGCTAGGGTCATCCTGAAACACACCAAGGAGGAACTGTCAACCAGAAAATAGAAGTAAGCTGAGGTCATGTGATTCATTTAAAAGAAAGAAATAAAAAGTCGAATAGCAAACTTTATAAATATAAAACCCAGGTTTCACAGTATAATTCTCACTTCCTCATTAGCTTATTGCTCAATAAAAGAACCACCCGTTGTTCATTAATTTATGCTCATTGGATTAAAAGAACCCCCCCACCCCCACACCTTAAATTACATTAATAGAAATTAGTCTTCATCCAGTAAAGCTACTTTCTACAGGCCTTCATCATCCAGTGAATTTCAAATCTAGTTGTTGACAAACTCATTTTACTTTGTCATCCAAGAACAGTCCCGTAACCCACTCTTAACTGTTGTAGCAGGCAAGAGTTGAAACAAAGACTTCATAGGAAGCAGTCAGTCACAGGGTGCAGCTGCATCTCACAATAGCTACACTGTTCCCATTTAGTCTTGTTCTCAGTTCCCCATCAAGGGCACTCATTCAGCACTTTCCCCTCAAATTCACTTCTGTGTCATCTCCTTACTGAAGTTCACAGATAACACTTTTAACCCTCGTAATGTACTCGTAATATAGTTTTTAGCCACACGGCGGCGCCATCTGATTGTGTATGATTTG
>JAODUG010076372.1:0-13062 GCA_027564795.1 Aphredoderus sayanus
ATATTAACAGCCTTCAGTAGGTGTGAGGGATCAGGGTGTCAGACTGATTTAGTAGGTGGTGGGAGTGGGCAGTGCTGTCAAGGTGTGTGTGTGTGTGTATGTGTGTGTGTGTGTGTGTGTGTGGGTGTGGGTAGGGGGTGGGGGGGGCACTACACTTCAGTACCTCAAGGATTTTGATTGACAAGTGCAGACAGGGATTGCGGCAACAAGTGGACTGCAGTTACTTCAGATGGGGGCAAGAAGGGGAAAAAACACCCTCAGCTGTGACAAATCTGTGGGCCCTAGGAGTTCAAAGGAATGGACCCTTATATGGAGGACTGTGGAGGGGGTAAGATGTGTGTGTGTGTGTGTGTGTGTGTGTGTGTGTGTGTGTGTGTGTGTGTATGCGTGTGTGTGTGTAGGGAGGGGGTTGTTGGGGTTTTGTGTCATGTCAGAAAGACAGTGCTGAGGTTCTCAAATGAGGTATTCAGAATAGCCCACAATGCATTGCAGAGGCAACAAGAAGACACGTACATGTATTCAGGTCACGAGGCCAATTAAAGAGAGGCAGACACATGGAAGAAATGCAAGGTTTTGTGATGATAAACAAGCTCCATGCCTGTGCCAGAGAGGCGTTTCCCATTTATATTCACTTTCCCAGTGCAGCAGTAGGCATTCATACCATATGTATTTTAATGCTTGCCTTGCATTTTTAGCCTGGATTGTGCTAGAGGGTTTAAGAAGAATTGAGGGTTTTAATAAGGCTTTAGCTAACAAAACTCATTCTTCAATGTCTTGTATGGAACAAAATTTGTTTAAATGAGGTTACTTTTACTGTATATCTAATTTTCTTTCAAACACACACTCACTTTCTTCTTGTCTGATCAAAGATTAACGCACTACCAGCAAAACACCCCTGCATACTTTCCTCAGCCACAGTAGTCTAAACTGATAAGGAAAAATATCAAATACTGCTTGAATGAATAGTAATTATACATATCCATTGAGACAGTAAGTTTGGATTAGGGTTTTCCCCATTGTTTGGACAGGCTGGAATGCCATGATCCTGTTACTAAACCTCAAATACCTCTCCACGCAGAGGGGGAAGTCGAGCCCCCAAAGGACAGATACCTGAGCTGGGGAGGAGGACACCCCAGAGATCTCTCTGGCTCCAGTGAAAACACAGACTATTTAAAAGGGAATAATAAAAATGCCTAACCCTGTTAAGTGCAGGGGCAAGTATTCTCATAACATTCAGCTACAGGGGCATGGGGGGAATTCAATTGCTGTATGGGGTTAAAACTATGTTTGCATCGTGGCTTCATCGCTCTACAGAGCCCGCAGCAAGACTAGATTGCCTTTCCCGAACCTCCAAAATAACACCGGCTAGGCGTGCGAAATGGCAAGAATGTTCCAATCTGATTTGACAAGGGGTGGATTGTTTCATTTTTCTCTCTCTCCCTCGCTCTCTTTCTATCTCTCACTCTCGCTCTATGTCTCTCTTTCTCTCTACCTCTCTCTCTCACTCTATGTCTCTCTCTCTCTCTATCTCTCTTTCACTCACTCTATGTCTCTCTCTCTATCTCTCTCACTCTCGCTCTATGTCTCTCTCTCTCTCTATCTCTCTCTCTCACTCTATGTCTCTCTCTCTATCTCTCTCTCTCTCTCTATGTCTCTCTCTGCGCCTGTCCTCGGAGACATATGGCTGGCAGTTCTTTCTTTTTATTTTATTTTATTTTATCAATGGCTTGAAGAGGGTTTTTGGCATATAATTGCTATATGTGCCCTTAGGATCTTCGAACAGATAATAATGTCTGTCTGAGGGAAGCACCTATGACCAAATATGTAAAATTCATTATCTGGGACCATGAATAACCTGTGTTAGGACCATCTAATATTGTCCATGGTCCTGTATCAGTGCCAAGGTAAAGATTCCATGCAAGCATCGCTGTGGTGCTAGGGGACCATCTATCTCGCAAATCCTTGGATGCTAACTCAGAGTGTCATCTGAGAGACTAATGTGGTTTTAAAATGCAAAGAGAAAAACTCTAGCATTTTCCACAATCATTAGCATTTTCACAGACGCGGTCGAGAAATGGCCTCCCGACCACCGCAGCAATGTTTGTATGAGGTGATCAGAAAGGAGAACAAACCACAAAATGTCACACTATAGTAATGAGTCAATTTTTACAATCAAACACACCCTAGCAACACAACATGGTGAGTTAGTGCGCCTTGGAATGGGGCATGGCAATGCAAAACCTCTAATGACTAAATATGGGAAAACGGTTATAGCAATCAGAAAGATCCAAATGGTTTCTGTGCAGTGATAGAGACTTAAACGTGGAGCTACTGGTATTTCCCTTATGAAACACATTTTAATACTGTGTTATATAAATGTTCTTCCTCAAGTCTACAAACAGTTCCTCAACCAAGATATATTGTAAGCGAATGTAAGCTAATACACTTTTTTGTCAAATTCACCAAATTTAGTTAACAATTCTCTGTATGTGCTGAAAAAATAGAAACATAAACACACCTACACTGGCATTGAAGGCAATATTTAATAATAATTATATTGTGTAATGATAGCAGATCTAACATAGGATACAGTTGAACGGGTTTTGGTTATAAGGAGCCCCAGTAATTGTCTAGCTGCTATAGATAATAAGAATTAAAGGGTATAAGGTGAGAGATATACTGACACGGTTCCCCCGCAGGCTACTGAAGGCATGGCACCATGAGGGCAAGATGGGCAGATGGCCCCAGTGGTGTGGAGCCACACAATTTCATGGTGTGTTTTCTGCAGATGTGTCTGCTATAACTAAAGCAAGAGGGCAGTTTGGTCACTGACATAGTTGATGGATAGCCTGGGAGTCCCACTGTAACAAAACAAAAACACACACACAAAAAAAGCCCCGTCTTTCTGCGTTTACTTGCAGGGAGCGGTAAACATAAATACTGTTGTGAAGAGAAAAGAAAAATGTATGATTGTAAACGTCTGGGTATGGGTATTCTTAGACACTGACATGGTAGTAAACAGGAATGTAGAATCGAAAATTGAGACATGTCAAGTAACAAACAGTATGCAGAGGATTGTAATTATAATTGTAAATTGTAGAGGAAATGTTGGCAAGGCCTCAGTCTGTCTCTTTCTCTCTAACTCACCCTCACTCAGCTGGCAGGTTTATTGACATGATTCATTGCCCAATCAGTACATTGATCATGTTTTACACCAGCTCTAAAACAGACACATGTGCTGTATAAGACAATATAGTCCCCCCCAACACACACACACACACACACGAGCCCAAATACATTAATAATTAAGGTGATAAAGTAACATGCCTAGAAAAGACAGCTTGTACCATGAACATCTTTCTTTCTCAAACAAAAGCAATACTGAGCATTCAGTAAGGTAAAAGCAAAACATATGACTGCACATTTTCAAATTAAAAAGCTTCCTCTCCCTCACAAGATTGGAATCTAATAATAGACACAACGAGCTGGGGGGAGGGATTAAAAGTAGGCTACACATGGGTGAGATCCCATACACCTTAACGCACCGTACAGATTCCCCTGAAAGGTGGGAATTTCCCACAGGATGAGGCAATAACATGCTTGTGTTGCATGATCGATGAGATTCAACGCCTGATGAAAATGAAACAGATGCTTTGAAACCAAAACATTTGTCTTGTTCTGAGCGTTCACAACACGGCCATCTCTCACGCACTTGGAAAGGAAGGCCTTGAAAGGCATATGAAATTACACGACGTTAGTTGGAAGGTAATTGCTCCCCGGGAATGAAACACATCCTTTTCATTAAATCACATTGCTGCCCTGCTAATTTGATTAATGGTCACACTATGGTGCATTTAGCTTGTCTGCATTGCGGGAAGTCACTCATGCAGTGACTTTATCTGATGTGATGTAGGATTATATCTGAAATGTGACGCACATATTTCAGACATTTACATCAGATAGTCTCAGACATAAAATCAAACACGTTCCTGCGGTAAAAAAAACGCACACAAGCAAATTTTGAAGTGTGCTTCCGCTGACATTTACAGTCCCAGGCGAAAACATTATCTCATCTACGGCAAGTCAAGAGATGATTAAAAAATATTGAAATATTGTTTTTCATTGTTATTATTTATCCTTGTTGTGCCTTAGCTCCCCCAGATTCCCAAATGTCTGCCCCCAGCTCACAGTCACTGATGTTTGAAACACAACTATCACCAAACGCGGGTAGCTGGCAGTGGAGAGGTAGAGAATGTGGCTATAGAGTTGTAGGGAGAGATATAGATTTTATTCTGAGCCAATCAGTATGCATGTGGAGGAGGGGCATGCTGTCTCTGAGTTTCAAACCTAAACAAAATTGTTTTTATAATGCTGAATTAAATCAGTTGGGAAATAACAAACATTAATTTATTTAGAGGCCACCCTCTTTGGAGAACTGTTGATCTACAGTACAATACTTTACAGTATGTTGATCTTCTTGCTCCCTGCCTGTTTCACAGGTTGATTTATGATGTTACCTGTAGAAGCCTTTAGGATGTCTTCTACCGGGTTAGCTGCTCTGGTAGGCCTACCGCAAAGGAAGTCTGGGATTTCCCACATTCCCTGAGCCACCCCTTTTCTCCCTCCCCTTTTTCACAGAATGATTGACATATCCGACAATTCCCACCGCTTTCCTCCGGCAACAGTAGGATGCTTCTTAGTGTTTAGTTCCAAACTGCATTCACCGACCCTCCAGGCATGCATGCACACACACACACACACACACACACACACACACACACACACACACACACACGCACACACAAACACATTCACATGTGTATATTCCCCCCCACAAACATAATACATGTTGAACGCAAATACGCATCAATGTAAGAGAAAAACCACTCAGACACTCTATAGTACCTCACCAGCTGAGGCACATCGTTGTGCTATTTGAGACAGAATAACAAATAACCAGAATAACAAGGCCCCACAAAAGTATGGCATTAGCAGGACCGCAACCTCCTTCAAAACAACATACACTTTGAGTATACAGAGCTCTCCTGCTCTCACTTGTACAAGTACAAGTGAGAGCAGGAATGGGTTTAGCCATCTTGCTCCAACAGGTAGATTCTGGGATCTGGGGTCAAACCAAGGACCTACAGTATCAGTGGGAAAAAACCACCTCCCTGACCACTATGCCATCTGCCACCACTCCCCCGGAACTCTTTCTCCAGGAGGCAGTGAAGGCCACATAATCTGTTCCATGCCAGTTCTGAGTAGAGAGACTAATCACTATCTTACTGGACTATAAATAGCCATCAGCTATCCACAATGTGGCCTCCCTTTGATGATAAAGCTGGATGGTACCCCTTATTTTAGGTTATAGCCTAACCACATGCAGGTCCCCTTCAGCGGGGGTCTAATCAGCTTGGGCAGTCTGAGGTACATATGTACAGTAATAAGGGTGGTGGTGGAGGGGGCGGAGTTATAATAGGGTTAATTTGGAAAAGTGGGCCAAGCCAGACAATCAACAAAAACAGAAAACAGAGGAGAGAGGACAGCAGGTAGGAGAAACGACAGGAAAAAGAGAATAGAATAAAAAGTTAGAAAAAGGGAAGGAACATGCCCAAAAGGTGAATCCTACCATGAGAATCTGTCTGGAGAGGCAAGCAATCCTTTCAGTTCCGACCGGTATATCTAATGTGTGACCAATCAGTGTCATACCGGTATCTGTGCATGGTTTAGGTGTGATGACAGCGAAAGTGATTCAAAAACAACAATGGCTGGTCCAACAGATAGACAGATGGTCTATCCAGTCACATGCCCAGTATTTTTTATACTGCCCTCATAAAACAGTTTCAATAGACAGCTCCCCAAATGGTTGTGTGCATATGTTCTGTGCATGTAACAACCATCTGGCGTGTCATGTTAGGATCCTTCCAGGGTAGCGAGGCCAATCAGCCACACAAGGGCCGGTACGGGAGAGACTCATTTCCTTCAATGTTAATCGTACAGGCTGGATTTAAGGTTCAAAAAGAGAGTAAAGACTGTGAGGGGTTAATATTGGAACTGTCTGCAAGGATTAAGGAGATTTACATGAAAAGGCCTCTACTATCTTGCAGACGTCAACATTTCCAGACTAAACGTAAGTATATTGCTGGCTCTGTAATGTCTAATATAGCTATAAATAAACACTTTAATATACTATAAAAAATAATCAACAAAATACTACTTTACGGATTTACAGTAACTAGCTATTAGTGTGCATGTCCTCCCTGAGGACATGCACACTAAATGTGGACAGGGAGAAAAATGCCCCTCTGTTTTGTCCATCTGTCTTACATTCTGCTCCCTTGTTTGATGTGTAGGCATTCAGGGTCACCTCCAGATAAAATAAACTTACAGTAAAGCATCATATAAGTTTAATATACAATTATTAAAAGTTAAATTGCATTGTTTACCTACCTACCTGCCTTACCAAACTACCTACTACTACCAATACTACACTTCACATACTGTGTTTTCTCTTGCAAAGTATTATTATTAAGTAAAATATTTTTTTGTGGTGCTTGTGTTACTATGTATGTTTACTTTTGTGTATATATATAAATATATATATTTCTGTGCATAATTGGGCTCTGTTAGCCCACGGGCGCCTGCAGGCCTGGCCAGATGGTACTCAGCCCTGCTGGCTTGTGACAGGAAGTGTTTGCCCATGGCCAGGATATGATCACTGTCATCACCCAGGCCCATACCAGCCCATTATCAGGCCGGCTACCCGCCTTCCTGGCAGGAAAGCCCTGACCACTGGGCCACGTGCCGTTGTGTGCCACGCCAGCTCTGTTTGTGTGTGTGTGTGTGTGTGTGTGTGTGTGTGTGTGTGTGTGTGTGTGTGTGTGTTTTCCTCCTCTGTTTGCATCTCATAGTTACTTTTAATGACTCACTGCTTGCCGAGAAGCATCAATGACTTCCTCAAGGAAATTAAAAAATTTATAAAAGTAAGCTAGCTAACACAATAATATGTTACTACTGTGGCCACTTTAATACTACAGCATTTTAGGATAGAATGTACAAAATTGCTTGCAATTGATATTCTTACAGTATATACAATATAATGAAGAAATAAGGGACAGGTTGCTGTAGTACTGTATGGGATATTATTGTAAGGCAGATGGGTTGTCAGAAAAACAAGGCTGTTGGTTCAAAAAGGGATGGATTCCATTAGACGTCCAGTTCTACATGGAAACCACCTGCTCTGTGTGTGTGTGTGTGGGTGTGTGTGTGTGTGTGTGTGAGTGAGTGTGTGTGAGCGCATTTGTGAGCGCATGTGTGTGCGCGCATGAGAGAGAGAGTCTGGTTGTCTTTGGTCAGTTCCTTCCTGACTGTAATGTGTTACACATGTTCTATCTATGCTATGTATCTTACTGAGTGTGTGTGTGTGTGTGTGTGTGTGTGTGTGTGTGTATGTGTGTGTGTGCACGCGCATGTGTGTGTTAGGGGGATAGGTGGGGCAACAGAGAGTGAGAAAGCCTTTGTGTGTGTTTTGAAGTTTGAAGTCCGCATGTACAGTTACATATTTTGAAATCACATATATTAAACCTATAACTAGCTTTTTTTTACTGACTCACACATACGTTTACAGACACCAGCTGGGTTGTTGTTCAAAGTTCAGCAAATTCACTTTTTTTTGCCAAGATGTGTTTTCATTGTTACAGAACTAATAGTTACCTAATTTGCTGTTTTACCATTTTGTCTTTTTAAAGAAAATATCTGTTAGAATGTGGGTTCAATCACTAACATGACCACCCTATGTCTATGTCTGACACTCTTGGAAAATCTTGGCTGATTAGCATTTCATATCTCAACCATTGTTGTCAGATGATTGACTAAGAGACACATTTTAAATATGCTGTACTCATACTTGAAGTTGTCCTAGGTGTGCATATATTGCTGAATACATTCTGTTGCATGATCCTCGAGAATGACAAAGCTACAGGAATAAATCATATTTGGCCTAAAAAATATAAAAAGCTGAATAATGTGATTCTGTCTTGGCTGGCGTGGGTTCAGTAACTTGGCCTCCTCTAGCTGGCTGAGTTCCATCTGGTGATATCTGGAATCAATCATTCTTGTTAAATGTATTATCTGTTTAGATGGCTATTTCAATTTAAATGCTAATGGTTTTGTATACCCTTTACCTGTTATGTGGTCAAACATGTGTTTATCTGGTATATTACTTAATTTAATCAATTACAACATAATATTTGACCACAATCATTAGATAAAAATGTATTCATATTGATTTAAGTGTGTTATATGATACTTGCTTATAAGATATGTGTGCTTATATAAATGTGATGTGTATAAACAGTATATAAATAGTGTGTTTGTGTGTCAGTTGGTCTGGTAAATGTGCATCACTTACATTTTTCTACACGAGTGCTTTCTTTTTATCCCCAGTTAAAACTGCTTCATCTTAAGGATTGAGTCTGACTTGTTGAATATGATGTAATGTAATATGGTTGGAGTTGCTCCCTATCGTGTGAGACAGTAGGCTTGGCAGATGCTTTTGGTTTGTTTTTGCGTTTTTGGTTTTGTAGGAAAACCTAAACTCAGAATACACACAAACCGATAAGCTTGTAAGACTCAGAAAGACACGCTTTAAGGAAATCTGCCTAGCCTCCAGTAAATAGTAACATGCAATGCTTTATCTATCAGGAACTGGAAACATGTTAATGGGAAATGCTTTAACTGGCCCTTAAATCAAGAGGATTAGGGACCATATGTGAAGTTCTCTAATCTCATTTGGTGGAGCCTAGGGCTCATTGTGTCAGTATGTTTTACATTAGCTGAATCAAATGCTTTCCACCAATGAGATGGCCCACAGATTTAGGCTTGGCTGGTCATAGAAAGCACACATACAATACACCATCCACAGCACAGTAGATATGGGATAAAATAATGTTTTTAGGCTTTGGTAACCAAACAGAGGGGAGATACTTTATAATACAGTATGTCTGTCAGGTATTCTCTCAGAACTGTTATAGTATGCTTGCATCATTCACCCCCAGTGTCAGACACAGGAAAATACACTGTTAAATATGTACTGTATAGTATACACATTATTAAACTGTATTTTTTGCTCAAATTAACAATCTACAAAGAAGTCTCATCTTGAGGGGTTTACTCAAGCAGAAATATCACTGTGATCTATATAAATATTTCATTAGAACTCTTACCCTGCTGTTTTAACATATTAAAGCAAGACTTGATGAGAATTTATTGAAAATAGAGTTTGGGTGAACATTCCAGACTGTCTTAATCATAGCCTGTCTTATTTGAATGTAAATCAAAAATACATTAATCTTGTTGTAATGTTTCTGTATACTTTGCTTTATTTGACTTTGACTAAATTTATAATGAACATATTCTGAACTACAGTATAGTGGGTAAACTGAAATACTTCTGAATCCTTATCTACACATTAGTGCCTACAATTTGTCAGCAGCAATTGTACATTAAAATTCCACTTAAATGTGCAAATCTATAGTCACATTGTTAACTTGTTTTCTGTTGTGCAGAAGCTTTTTACAGCTGGTACATAAGATGGACAGAGATTTCCAATTGAAATGCCATCTCAAAATGTATGAGATTACACCATGTCATCTGTAATGTAATCATCTCAGAGAGGAAATAGTGATAGGTTAGTGATTTGAACTGTGATTAATAAAGCGTATCACATTTTTTCATACTGCAAAAACTTCTGAGACCATCATCACACTAAGTCAGAAATGTTAGCGCCCCAATGGGTCAGTGAATGGCCTTGGAGTCATCCTGAAAACATCAAAGCAATGAGCTCTTCTAAGAAGAATGCATTAAAGTCCAGGTCTGTCGATCAACACTTAAATAAATCCAAAACAGTAATTCAATTCAAGAGAAACTGTTTCTCCATGAGCTCTAATTTATGAAATTAGGTGGAAAAGTATAACCAGGGTAAATTAAATGTTAAAAGTGAAACATTTCATCTGGGAAATTAGCGAATAGAGTTTCGTGACAGGTATACTGTACTGCATTGAAGACCTTTACCATATCAGTAACCCAACAAAATAGTCAAATGTTGAATACTACAATATGTTCAATGTCACCTTGCACAATAGCAGATGTATGTAGCAGACGTCATGCATTTGCACAAATCCATGCTGCTGCACATACTGTATAATTGTTGACAACTGGATGCATCATTGACTCTCCACTGTGTAAAAAGGAAATGTAGTTTTCTAGCCACCTCTCTCGCATGTTTCGTTCACTCTTCCATGGGAAGACATTAATTTGTATTATATATATTGAACATTTTATGGTAGTTAAATAGGATAAATATCGCATCAGTACATATTGTAAATGTATGGGAATCTCTTCACCAATGTACAAACACCAGGGAAAGTATTTTATCAGTGAATATAAATAACTCAATGTGTGTGTTACATCGAGGAAGTGATTTGTGACTGCACAGGACAGGAAATACTGATGTGAAGAGCACAAAGGGGGTATACAGTTAAATACTGGTCTGTGACCAGGAAATTCATGGACCCAGAGAAAGGTTTGGGTATACATGCAGCAACTGTTTTAACCATTAAGAAGACTGGTAAGGAAGATCGACAGGAACCAGCATGGCTTGCAAATGGTTTGGTATTCCCAAGACAAACATAAAAGACAAACACAAAAATACAGACATTAGAGAAAAACTTCTTATGATACATTTTATGAAGTTTGTGTTGGGTACATGCAGCATTTTTTTAATCATGCAATTTCTGACATTGCTATATTTAATTTTTATAAGATGCAAGTGACTGGACACATTTATCAGTTACAACAATAAGCGCATGGCTTTGGCATTCATTCTTCAACTTCCAAAATATTGATGTACCTATACTAGACTGCTACTTAGAATTAGCAGTTTAATAATAACTTAATGTTATAAGAATCTGTTTTGTTAAAGAGACAATCATGTATTTGTGCCCAGAATCACTATTGTGGTTGAATTTCAATTAACTCAATTTTCTTCTTTTGTTTTGAACTAGAGGAGTCCCTCCTGTGCTTGAATGCCTGGCTCTGTGCTCTTCCCACTACAGCTCACATATGCTCACACACCATCCTGTACTCCTCCCACTAAGATGATGTGCACACAGTTGTACTCAAAAATGATACTAGACATTTGAGATAGTGAGCTGGGGCACTTGGGGTGCTACAACGCAATCAAATAGTGCACCTTTCAGCAGAGATAGTTAACCCTCGTGATGCCCTTACAATATAGGCTTGAACCACCAGGCGCACCATCTGATTGTATATGATTTTATGGTTCTTTTTATTGTCATTGCTGTGTGTATTTCTTTCTTTAGAAATTACATTAATTAATACATGAATTTTATTATGTAATTGTGTTGTTTTTTCGTGCCTTTTAACCCTCCTGTTGTCCTCGGGTTTCAAACGCACACCTTGTTGTGCCAGCAGTGTAGATCATATGTCTGTATAAACTGTAGAAATAGGTTTAGGTCCCTCTATCTGCCACAAAGAGCTAGTGATTTGGGTCAGTTTGACCCAGAGGACATTTATATTGTTACCATATGCATCACTGAGCTCAAACATTGTGTCTTGTCACTGACAGATTGACTATAGGGTGTGCTGGGCGGCGAGATGGTCCGTTAGCAGCACACCCTATGTGTTTTCAACATCTGGGTTTAGGATATGCATCTTGTGCATTTGGTCAGTTAAAGGTGTGAACTGACTGGTATGCTATGTGGGGGGAAAAACAATAGATCAAATCAATGGTGTTCAAGGTGAATTTTGCTGCGTAACATGGAAAGAATGCTCTTCCATCATAGTATGTGAACAATAGAGGCCAGGGACGTTTCTGCTCTCTTTCACTGTGGAGTGAAAGGCCTTGACCACCTTTACCACTAAATACGTTCCCACAGCCTCCTCCCCCCACCCACCCCCAACCACCCCCAGCAACCGACTGCTGGCCATTCTTGTGCATGCCAAAGAAGATTGGGTCACTGCTGACCACTGTCCATTGAGGAGTACCCCCCCTCTGGGACAGGGGAGGGCTGAGCAAGGCCCATTGTGGGCCCATTGAGAGAAGGTCCGTCTTTGTACGCGGCCCCATAGTGATTGATGCTGGCCTGACCCCAGCCGTGGCCTGTCCCAAAGATGCTGGTAGAGATGCCGCCGCAATTAGCCTGAATTAGCCCCCGCAGTCCCGGCAACCCCCACTAACATGGTCTTAAAAAGCACGGTGAACAAAACGGAACAGAAAAAGGGGGGAGGGTTGGGGGGGAGGGGGATAATGTTCAAGATTTTATCTCCTAACCTGAGAAACATCTGATCTCCTCTTGCTGAATCCCCTCAGTGTGCCACTGACAACGTTACATTTGGAGCAGATACTACTCCGTGTGTGTGTCCGGACATTGTTATGGTTTGGTTTGAAAGCCAAGACAGCCCCTCACCCCCCACCAGTGCCTGAGTGCTGGGTGGCTCACATCCCTCTCTACCCCTTCCCATGCGGACACACACTCTTACTGTGGACCCTTGTGTTTGAGAATAGTGCACAAACACTGAGCTGGGGCACTGCTATGGGGCTGTGGGGCCACTGGTATCAATGTGTCACTGTAGTCAGTCAAGGAGTGCAGCTTTAACAAAACGAAGAACCGGACATCTCCAGTTTTTACTCTCTCTGAGTGATGCTGCCCACACTTAGCACCCCACCACCTAACACCCTCCCACGCCTCCCCCAAGGATGTCCTTAGCGAAGGAGCTCATATCGTCTCCTATCTTCCCCTGTCTCCTGTCCTGGAGAGAACTGTCAGCACTCCTCTGAGCTAGTGGAGCCTCCTCTGCCTGTGTTTAAGGGCTGATATCACTTCTCCCCGTGACTCGTCGCCAGGGCAGCTCAGCCCCCGTGGGATGATCACCCCCCACCCCCTTCTCACACACACACACACACACACACACACACACACACACACTACCCCTTCCCTCCCCCCGCACGGCTATAAGTGACAGAGAAGCCTTAAAGCTGCT
>JAODUG010076394.1:2296-13058 GCA_027564795.1 Aphredoderus sayanus
AGAGATGAGAGAGAGACAGAAAGACAGGTAGAGATGAGCGAGATAACAGATGAGTGAGAGATAAAGACAGGTACACTAATGTGGTTATGGTTTGTGTGTTTCATGCCAGTATACTGGAGCTTATATCAAGTTGAAGAACAAAAACGGGGTGGTAAACTAAAGTGAAGTATCTCTTTAACAGACCTAACTGTATGGCTAACCATAACTAGATAAGGATGATTAAATTATTAAGTATTACCAAAACGTAAATAGGAAGTGGCAGAAGTATAATTATAATAAAAAGTAGAATTCTGCAGTAGTACATAATCCAACAACACGTAACCATAGCAGAATACTGTGTGCCTATATGCATACTGTGGGCGCACACGTAAATGGGCTTCTTCACAGCCACGTTTCGGGCCAGCCACAGTAACCGACAGACTTGGAAGGAGAGGAAGACAGCAGATAGCGGCAACACTCCAAGCCTGAACAACGCGGGAGCCCTTCCGTAGCCAACCCATTACACGAGACATCTGAAGCATGTTCTTCCCCCTCATATTTTGACCTTTTCAGAGTGCTCCTCCAGCC
The DNA here is from genome assembly GCA_027564795.1 of Aphredoderus sayanus. Lineage (NCBI taxonomy): Eukaryota > Metazoa > Chordata > Actinopteri > Percopsiformes > Aphredoderidae > Aphredoderus > Aphredoderus sayanus. The sequence continues at coordinate 2,864 of JAODUG010076394.1, forward strand.
CTCTCCCTTTCTACCTCACCATCCTTTAATCTTGCCGTCCGTCCGTCAACTGGCAGCAAAAGTCGCCCGCCGTCGCGGCGACGGCCATCGCTCGGTTGCCTAAGGAGTCATTTTTGGGGTCGGCTTTCAGTGCCGTCGGTGTGTGGAGGGGAAGGAGGAGGCGGCAGGGGGTGTTATTGACAGATGAAGCCATGGCTACGAGGCTCCTGGAGGAGTCTGTCTTCCACTGTGCTCTGGTCGGTCGTAACCTGCACACATGACTGGACAATGAGATAACCTCGGCTGGACGGATTGGACAATCCCAGCAAAACCGTCTGCTAACATTTATTTTCAGTCGTTTAGGAAGGTCGGCGTTTCTATTGAGTCGAATATAAACGCTGCATTTCACTTAGAAAAGGAGTAGTCAGCGATTGGAAGCTAATACAATTTGATCAAATTCAGGGATATATCGTTTTGTGTGTGTTGAAAGAAATAATCAGGTGTTTCTACACAGCCCTGGCTCTGTGAATGGGAACTCAAAGTGGTGCAGACCGCACCACACAACCTAGCCGTGGCAAGGTGTGTCCAATGTCTCGGGGCGGTGTGAGTGCCCTATAGCAGAGAAAGGAGGCGTTACTGTTTTGATTTGAGTTCAAATCAAACTTTCCCCAGAATTCCTGAATCCACCTTTAACTGTGAACACCAGGCAATATACTGCACACCTTCAAACAGAAGGTTTCAACCACACTGCAGAAATCACACGGCTGTCCAGCAGGCCAGTTTATGTCAGTGTTCGAGACAGAGGCTGTCAGGCTTTTATAGCCGGAAGTAAAAGCTCTGCTATCTGTGAGAAGACAACACCGCTATCATGCAGATTTGTATGGTGTCGTAGTGTCCGCAAAGTGTTTATGGGCCATGCGGTGTCGCTATCGGCAGTATCAAACGTCTGCGGAAATGACCCGGGTGTCGCGTGGCAACGCCGAGTTTATCGTTTTATTTACACAGAGCAGGGAAATAAAAGACGCGACGACATACGGATACAGTGAGATTAAATATGAGAGCAGAGAGAGAAAGAGACCGACTTGTTATGACTGGAATATCACATGCTTTACTTTGGTTCTCAAACATCTTAACCCATGTTCCACAATATACACAATATATGTACACAGCCTTCTTTCAGAGCAGTGTCTCAATGGGTATTTTGTACCACACATATGTTCAGACTGCTTACCAACACACAGACTCTCAGCCTGCTTAACTACATACATACAGTACTGTATATACTCTACACTGTAAAATGAGCTCCACCCCGCCCCCACCTCCGACCATCTGATTTAACCAATCAGATTTAACCAAGACAATACCCGTCTTAACCAATCACAACAACGTTTAGCTCATTTTTTATGAATTATTATCTCGTCACCTTCCGTACTTTTAAGCGTACAGCTATTTGCAAAACGAGGTTTTACATGAAGGCCACTGACCTGGTCCAGAAATCAACCACACTGGCTTCTATGTGCTGCAGCAGAAGGATGTATCAGGTACGCTGCTGTAATGGTGATCTGAGCAGAGCTTGATCAGACAACTGTTCCCTATTCACAGCTCTGCTTCTCTCTCTCTCCCTCTCTCTCTCTCTCTCTCTCTCTCTCTCTCTCTCTCGTGACTCCTACATGTTTGACCTGTGTAAGCCGACCTGATGCATTTATTATACTGTAGATGAAAAAGTGAAGTTTAGTCACAGTACTTTACACAATGTGGAGCCATTCAAATGCTAGTACAGAGAATATTCATGAAATATTACATTACATGCATAAGTGCTTTCCATAATATTTACGAGCTTCATGTCATCCTTATGGCTAATAAACGTAATATTAAGGAACAATCAGTAGCAACAGCAATGTGTTTTTGATATTGTAAGGATTCTTGAAAACAACACTAACATTTGAGATGCTAATATCACCACACAAAGATTTTTTTCCATAATGAAATGCTAATAAAATTAATAGCATTCCTTGTTTGAATATATTTTGTCTGACTTTCATCAAGTCTTTCGATTCTGGAATGAATTAGTTATGGACTGCCACAGGACACACAAGCACACAGACCCCGATCACTCAAACACACACACACACACAGAGACCCCGATCACTCACAAACAATCTCTCTCTCTCACACACACACACACACACACACACACACACACGCAAGCCTGGACAGAATCAATAGTGGGTGTTGATTTGAATGACGTGTCCCGGGCTATTAACATTTGGTCTGTTTTAACCCTCGTAATGTACTCAGAAATCTAGTTCTTAGCCACATGGCGGCGCCATCTGATTGTGTATAATTTTTATGTTTTTCAATTGGCATTGCTATGTGTATTTATTTTGTTATTAATTATTTCTTTATGTATTTGTGTTGTTTTTTGTGCCCTTTACCCTTCCTGTTGTCCTTGGGTTTCAAACACACACCTTGTAGTGTCAGCAGTGCACATAATATGTCTGTGTAAGCTGTAGAATTAGGTTTAGCGCCTACTATCTGCCACAAAGGGCTAGTGATTTGGGTCATTCTGACCCAGAGGACATTACGAGGGTTAAGCATGAGTGCAAAACACATTATCCTGTGGCCGTGGTGGTAATTATCGTTTCTAATGTGGGAGCAATTAGCCAGCCCTATCAAAGCTGCTTTGCTCTGGATGTGCAATTAGATTTAATTCCGTGATTGCGCAATGCCTGATAGCAAGACAGGGAAAGACAAAGGCTGTGCAGCCATAGGCGAGCTCAGACGTGCTGATAGCCAATCAGGGCTCTGCTTCAGCAGGCCGCCATGTCCATGAACGGCCAAGTAACCTCTGCAGGGTAATAGTGTCCAGTCTCATCCGTGTAATAGAAGAGGAACCATTCGGATACAACCGATGGTGACTGATGGCTATGGCTTCAAGTGGTCGTGGGGATGTTGCCATGGAAACATTTTATTTTGTTTTAATTTTAATTCGATTAGAAAACACTTTTGTTACATATCCAGCGGCCCTACCAGCATATTAGCTTGTGTGACCAACCAGCTGATATTTGAAGTAAAATAAAAGTACAGTAGTGAAAGTACAGTACTAGTATGTGTACAAGGATGTACACATACATTGGTTTCAGAGAGCTTGTGCCCCCACCATACAAGTAATTTGAATAAAATATTTAACAATATTACGTAGTAGTATGAGCCTTGCAAACACGTTTGTTTTTTGTGAGAAACAACAGTTCACATCAATGGTGGATGAATTGCCATTCTAGCATCTTGAAGGGGTTTCACCAACAATTATATTGTTTATAAATCAAACAACATACCAAACATGCACTTGTGTTAACCACCTTTTATGCTGTAACTGTATCCAAATATCGTGACTCTGACATCTGACCTAGAAAGTTCAACCCGACGTCAGAGACAACGGTCGACAGATTCTGGCACCTAAAAATGACAGCAAGGATGACGGCCAAGATGACATTTCAGCATTGGGCCATTAAGCCATGTGTACTTGACTGAGAGTGGCTTATGCCCTGCAGCTCAGCAAACACTACTGTTTCTGCTGAACATCTATTCCAATACGTATGAAAAACATGAATGCATGAAACTATCTGCAGAGAGGAAAATAAGTGTACCTGGCAACCAATATATATATATATATATATATATATATATATATAATTTTTGTGGCATAATCACATGTTCAGAAATACACATGCTTGGTTAATGGTGTTATATATTCATACGATGTTTAAATTCATAATATTAGTGCTTTAAGTGCACGTAAACCTTTACTCCTGACAATGCAGTATTCCCAACTCTATGGTAAATGGTTGTGATACAAACAAATCAAATTCAATTTGCCGAGATAAGGGGGAACAAAATGACCCAGGTAGTAAGCTACAGTACAAAGATACCCATCTCCTGCAATGAGATAGCTTCTCTTTGTCTCCCAGCCTGATCTGGACGTGTGCTGGGCCTCCTGCTCTGTCTCTAATGAGACGCATTCAGTTAATTCCATCCACTGTCCCGAGAACAGCCAGAAAACCCCCGCAAAAGTCAGAGCGAACCCCGGCCGGGATCTAAACCCAGGCATCATAATGAGCACATTTTCACAGGCATCGCTGCAGGAGAGCGTAATGCCCTGTCACTAACCTGCTGTGTAATAATGACTTCTCATGTCACTCTGTTAATAGGAGTTTCTTAAACATCCACACACATACATATATGTGGACAAATGTTTTCTGACGCATGGGACAAAAGTGTACGCGACAATTTCACGCGGAATTTGTTAGGCTCATCTCCGCGAGCACTAATAGGCAATTATTTCTGATTTCTTGTTTTTTTTTCCCTTTTTTCCCCTCGCCGCCAACTGCAACAGGAGCTGGTCTCTAGCAACAAATACCCAGTAGATTTACTCCAGTGAACTCTGTGGCATCTCCGTATGCGAGGAAGATTTCCCCTGCGGGCGAGGGGAGCCAGGGTTTCATCAAGCACACAGCCAAGCTTCCCTGCAACGCCCACATTCAATGCTACTCATGTATAGGGCTAGCATTTTCTAACATGCAAGTTCCCATTCTTAGGTTCTAGCAATACCGTACAGCCGTGGGTTCCAATACCCCTATAATGTTATGTTAGATTGTAAATAGCAACATAAACAGCATTTAAAGCCTATGACACTAAACATTTCTCCCTATACAAAGAGTAATACTACTCTGCATGAGGAAGTCCTTACTTATGCAATTTGACGATAAGATATAGAACCAAACTGAAAGTGTTGGCATATACTTTCTTAATTGAGACATGAAGAGAAATTGAGATTATACATCTCTGGAGAATGTGGTGTCCACTGACTAGACAGGAGTTGCTCACTGACACATTAAAAATTGCACTAATGCAAACACAAAGGAAAGAACCAGACCAAATTTTCTTAGCTGAAATGTGATTATGCTGTATACATGCACTGAATGTGAAATAATGCTTGACACTAATTATTTTAACATACACAAAATATGAATGCTATTCGAAGGCTCTGTAAACTCAACCACAGATTTGCCCTGCGACAGTTTCCTTTATAAAAGTCCTTATTTACAGCTGGATACCTGGAGGTTTGCTCCCATAGCCGTGTGACAGTGGAAACAGCAAGGGAAAGATGCAATGGAGGGACTGAATATTTTGAGGAGGTTTGGCTCATTAGCTATTGGAGGTGTTAGAGGGGATGTTCAGCTCCTCTTTGAACGGAGAGCCGCGTCAATGTTTTGACTTTCTCGGGCATATTAGCAAGATCAAACGGAATATTCGAGCGGCCGACAGACAGGGAATGGCATATTGGGGTCCCCAACACAGAGATGCCTTCAAAGTATTTGTGTACGTGTGTGTCTGTGAGTGTGACAGTCAATAGACACTCACATACATGAAGTCAGAGAGAGAGAGAGAGAGAGGTGTAATTGTAGATTTGCAGATTCTTAGGTGTTTTTGCGTGTGTGAAATGCATCATTATTCCATATCCTTAGAAGCCCTAACCATTATTACTTTAACAACATCAATAGTATAGTGTACCTTATTTTTTCTGTAAGCTTTAAAATAAGTAATTTGACATACCCTAATGATGATAATTTTACCTCTGGCAGCAGAAAAACAAGATTGCAGCAAATTGTAGATGTTCCTTCAATTATGTACCATTAGAAATCTAAAAAGACAGCACTTTAGGTAAAAAAATCTCCCATGGTAGCCATTGTGCAGACTCAAAATGGTCACCATGTCTGTGTCCGCCGGGCAACATGCAAGACAGAAACGTATATTTCAAGTTTGCAGGAAGGCTACTGCTTTTCAGGATGTAAAGGTTGTTGTACAGAGAGTTTACGCGGTACACAAGCCACACACATAGAAAGCAACGACGAAGTGGATTGGCTCGTTTGTTATTAGCCAGACAAAAACTATTGGATACACGAGACAACACGACAAAGGGAAACAAAACCAGATAAACAAATGGACAACAGTTCGGAGTGAAGAAAACAAATGCTATGAGAATACAAAAATACCAAAATATAATAACTGAACAATACAGGCAGCCGTTTTCCTTTCTAAGGAGGTCTCAAGTGACTCCACGCCGAGGGAAGACAGATAACTCTTGCCTGCGACCTCCAGAAGAAACTCAATTACTCCCTCGTGGATGCAGTCGTGGCTAGATGGCCTCTCTACTCCTCCCCTTTAATAGACTCACAGTGCTCTCTGCCCCCCCCCGCCCACCAGCAGTCCCTCTCAACTCCCACGGGCCACTTTCCCCTACCTAGCATGTCTCCACCCTCCACTTACAAAAGACACACTTTGCTACCGTAGCGCCATTTCTCTCAGTTCTCTACCCCTCCCTGTAAAAGAGGAGGAGAGCCCGATGGAGGAGGAGTAGAGACAAACGCGAGCCACGTGGTGCTCAGGGGAAGAGGAGGAGGGGTAGTGGGCGTGTGCCCTGAAACAACAGCATTTATGCAACGCCGCTGTCGACCACTAGGGGAAGTAATTACTACATGAAAGGCGGCAGCGCAAGCGCCGGTTCCCGCTGGGGGACGGCGTGCGTGATCTTGAGGGCTGGCGCGCACACACACACACACACACACACACACACACACACACACGCACACACGCACACGTTTAGTCATGCAGCAGTGCCTGTTGCAAATCGCTCCCATTTCAGTGTGTGTGGGTGGAAAGGGCCTTTTGATGCCGGGTGCAAAACCGTCGCGCGTGCGTGCACACCAAAGCGTGCACACACACACACGCGCACACACACGCACGCACAATGTCTGCTTCACAGAGAGTGTAACATTATACATTACCGAGTGATTGTGAGAGTGTGTGTGTGTGTGTGTGGAGGGGGTAGAATAAACTAAATAAAGGCATACAAAGCCAGCAACCTGCTTGTGGGCGTGCGGGCGTGGGCGTATGCAAGCTGCCCTCCCCCGCCTACGCCCAGGCCCACGATGTGAGGCGCCTTCCCGCGTGACAACGTCGACCACCGTGTCCCTACCGGACGCCAGGTTCAGAGGGGGTGGCGTGGCACGCCGCCAGCTGCAGATCTCACCCTGATTGGCTCCTTTGTTCCCGACGGGAGATTGGCGGCCGTGAATCTTAAAGCTGTGGCCAAGTGTGACCTCCACTCTCCACAAACACAGGACTGAATGACTAAACGTCAAAGCTATTGTTTGAACTGAAAGAGGAAACTAAATAAATCCTCAGAGAGAGAGAAAGATGTAATAAGACTTAATTAGATTTGAACAGCAAGAGATCCCACAATATGATAGGCTTTATCCCTGTTCCACCTAGTTAAATTGACACTAAACTTCTTTCTCCATTGATTTGGGCTATAGACATTTAGACCCGTAGCACACAAAAGACAGGCGCGCACACACACACACACACACAGAAACATTTCCTCAGTGTGAGAATAATTACTGTTGTAGTCAGAACTCAGCTCCACTCCCCTGCGTAACATTAAAGGCTAACATGGCCCTGTGTTGCCTAGTGCCTGCAGTGTGCAGTGTGTTCTCTGGAGTGAGAACCCCCCCCCACTTCGTATGTACTTCATATGTACGTTCGGGCTGGAGAGCGACACACTATTACGCGGACAGTTTCCCACTTTGCTTCATCAAGGCTGGTCGAGCACACAGTAATCTTTATAGACAGAGAGCCTTGGAAGCCGGTAAGACACAAACGCGTGAGCAGTTCTTTTAATAGCTTTTCCACATTACGTTTTTTATCTTGTGGTTAAATGGGTTGATACTTAGGGACTCTCTACGGTAACCGCCTGCATACAAGGAAATAACATAATCAGCGCTATCTACTGAAGTTCTTTTTGTACACGTTGTAAAAAGCAAACAGATTTACAAGCTGCAAATTTAAAGATTAAACTTACAATTATACGCAGCAACTGTACGATTTCTAAATGCAGTGTTGGGTTTTACAGACTGCTTCAGCCAATGCAGGAATATGTAGCAAATACAACTTTTTCCCCCTCAAAGAAGGAAGTAACTCTCTAAACGTTGTCAGTGTAAACAACCAAAACATTTACTTATTTGACAAGATACACTCCCCAGTTATATTGTGCACATCTCAAAACCCCAGAGAAATGAGCCAGCTCCCAGGTTGGGGGGGGGGGTGGAAAAATAATGGGGGGCAGAGAGCACTGTGAGTCTCTTAAAGGGGAGGAGTAGAGAGGCCATCTAGCATGCAAGGTGCCAAAGCCACCATGTTTTCGTAATGCTAGCATACAACCACAAGGGCTGCTTCCAGACGAATCACTCAGTTATAAAAAGGGCCTTTGCCCGCCCTGCAGCAGCAGATGAACCGTGTTCTCTTGCCCTCATAACCACCCATCTCACTCCCATTAGCTCCCAAAGCATGATGCTGAAGCCGCTCGCTCATCGTAAATAATCCATCCACGCTGGGCTTTTTAGCTCGCAAGCCAACAGGAAGCCAGTCTGCTGGATGGTCTGATAGCCCATTTTCATTTGTGGGGAGGGGTAGGGGGGGACGCTTACCTTGGCATGACGATTGTCTCGTCCAATTATACGAGAGTGAGAGACGCAGGTGTGTAGAAGCGCCACCCCCGCCCGTCAAGACACTACCCTGGGGTGTGTTATGTGAGTAGCAGACTGCCTTACATGTGCACGGGAGACAGGCAGACAGCCAGTGCTCCTGTCTGACTTAATGCTGTTAAAATCCCACCACCCACCCACCCAATATAGAAATACCAACCGGATTGTTTATCAAACCCTTCACACAGACATTTGTTCAGTCACTAGTGTGGAACAGGGTTGATTCCCCCAGTGGAAAAGCACGAGGAAAAACTTGTCGCGCTTGCTCAAGGGTTGTGGCTCGTGAAAAAAAAAAAAATAATAATCTGCCCATTATTTTTTATTTTCGTGGCATTTATTGGTATTGTGTTCTTTAGACAAGAGCAGAAAGACTAGCCTTGAGTCCACTGTCTCGCCAATGGCCAATTACTCTAAAGCTCACCGATACGTCCTTTGAATTAAACGTCATCTGGCCGGGAAGGGGTTAGGGGAGGTTGACAGAGAGACGGGCAAAATATCAACTTACACTTATTATGAACAAACAAGCCAAAAACAGAATAATAAATTCACCCCCATGCTAAAAGAAGATGCCATGGTAATATACCAGAAAATATTTTGGCTGCGCGGCACACAACATACTGTAGCAGAATAACACCGCCCCCCACAAGTTGCACTATAAAACAAAGACCTGCATTCACTAGCTATATTTTCCTCTTTTCCAACTGTACTCTACATTTACACACCCACATACTAGAATTCATCCCTCCAGCAGGCAAGCGCGCACACACACACACCTTTTATAGTACAATGGACACTTTCATCCCATCGGTTTTTAATTTGGAGCAATGCGTTTAAAACTCAACCCTTGTGATGTCCTCTGGGTCAGAATGACCCAAATCACTAGCTCTTTGTGGCAGATAGAGGGCACTAAACATAATTCTACAGCTTACACAGACATATGATGTGCACTGCTGGCACAACAAGGTGTGTGTTTGAAACCCGAGGACAACAGGAGGGTTAAAAGGCACAAAAAACAACACAAATACAAAAATCATACGCAATCAGATGGCGCCGCCGGGTGGCCAAATACGATATTTGTTAAGGATTTCACGAGGGTTTTAACATAACACAGAAGTGTATCTTTAAAAAAGAGGGGAAAACTACACACGCTCTTCATTCTCTGCGGTTAACTCAGGTGAAGGTTACATACCAGGTTAACTCAGGTGAAGGTTACATACCAGGTTAACTCAGGTTAAGGTTACATACCAGGTTAACTCAGGTGAAGGCCACACACAAGGTTAATCTGTGCGTGTGCATATGTGCGAACATGCGTGTGTCCTCTTCGCTGAGGCAACGCCTAACTCTCCTCGACGTGTGTGTGTGTGTGTGCGCACACATGTAACTCTCCCCGGCAGACTCCCGTTCCCATGCGGACCCTGGAACATCTCTCTCTGCCCTCAGACCGTCCGCACTGCGCATTTTCAGTCCCCCCTTCCCCCACAGACGCACCCTCGCTCACTCAATACGCGCAGAGGACAGTCATGGTGCCTAGAAGCACACACACACACACACAGAGACACACACAAACAGGTAATAACGTGCTCAGAAAGCCGTAGCCACAAACGCCTTACTCC